>JAPYZC010000165.1:0-59042 GCA_030522665.1 Ichneumoninae sp. A BG-2022a
TTAGTATACATGATTTTTTTCAGATTTTTACACCATCAAGAAGTACTCGCAATTTTCTCTTATTGTTGTCGAACTTATGCGAAGTCAGCGCGCAGCGAGGACACCCTCCTTAACTTCCGGTTACAAACGCTCGTATTTATTTGTTCGTAGTTCTATCGCGGGAATAATTGATGCTCGATGTTATATACAGAAAATTGATTGCAAGCCAAGTAAATGAAACATTGAGAAAGAAGGATTTTGTTGTACCTGGACACTTCAAGAGATCCTGAAGATACTTCTTGTCCACATTCAACTGACCCAGCAGATTGGGTGCGTTGCTCTTGCGTTTCGCTGGCATCGAGCTTCTTCGCTTGTCGGTCTTATCTTCAGTTTTCGTAACTGCCTTGACAACCGTTTTACCGCTGTGATTGTTGTTCTCCTCGACTTGTTTGGGGCTTTGTTGCGGACCGGACAACGACTCTTTCGACGGTTCCGACTTCGCTTTAGTTCGAGTGTTAGCTTCAATCGGTATCGGCATGCTGTTCTCTAAAACGTTCAACGACAACATTTCGGAATGTATATTTCTTCTCTAAAACATATTTCCATCTGATATTTTTTTCAACTCGTTAGATTCGAATTTTCTACCGGGATGTTATAAAAACAATTCGAGTCCCTAAATTCTCAATTATTAGATAATTATTATTATTATCATTAATTGCTTATAGAGACCATACTATAAGAGATCCTATGCACTCTCTGTAAGATATAAAGAATCTATCTACACCGGAAAAAAGGTTTGGTAATATGAAACTAAACTGCGGTTGCAGGTGGCGAAAAAAATATTTGGTCGATTGAACGAATATCTAGTAGTTTGACCGAATTTAGTTGCTTCAACAAATAGTTACTTGGATTTAACAAAGATTTTGTTCAATCGACCAAATATTTCTTTCGCCGCCCGCAACCGCAGCTTAGTTTGATATTACCAAACCCTTTTTCGGTGTATGAATCTATTACTATTATTTATTAAATAATTACTTTTATAGTTGGAATTGTTTTCTTCACCGTCACATAACTGTTGCAGTGATAGAATAAGAGCAAAAAGAAAATGGTAGAAAATATTGTGCAACTCACTTCCTAGAATATTCTGTATGGCTTCCTTAGCTTTTTGTACCCCAAGCCTGAATTGATCGAACTCCGGACGAATTCTCATTCCGCGGTAATAATATACCAGACTGAGCTCGAAGTCGCCGAGATGATAGAGCGCTTCGGCTTTGTAATACATAGCGCGGGCGTTGTTCGGATCCTTAATCTTTTCGTTGAGCGCCGCTTCGGCATCCTGTAGCGCCTTCTGCGGTTCACCGAGCAGCAGGTAACACTTACTTCTTGCGATCAATGCGTTCTTGTCGTTCGGACTGAGCTCCAGTGCCTGCGATCGAGACGGATGAAAGAATGGCGAGAAAAAGGAAAACGAAAAAAAAACAAACAATGAGTACTCGAAGATGATGAAAGAGAAAAGGGAAATAACTGGAAACGAATTCCCGTTATTGTGAACAATTTAAAAAAAAATAATATATATAGTAATGTTTTTATAGAGAATTGATCCGATTTTTTAAAAATTCACGTGTAAAAATTAAAAGATGGCTGGAAGAAAAATCGGCATATAAATAATTGAAATAAATCTGAAAACCACTGACAAAAAATGCACTTGAATCAATTTAAGATTCTGTCGGGGACGTTCAAATAAATATTTAGTCGGTCGAGCGAAATATTTTAATGGCTGAAAAATATTTTTGTGAAATAATTAAAAAAAAAATATTGAAGTAATCAATCTTTTAGTTGCACCAACAAAATATTTATTTGAACGTCCCCGCCCGAATCGTTAGTTAATTAAACCGCATTTTCTTAATCAGCGTCTGAAGAAATAACTGAGCGGAAGGCTCTTCTTGCAATAAAATAATACGAGCACAGGAAGAAATATGAAAATCAATTACGCAGTCGCGAAAGGGGTAAGAGGGGGGGAGAATGGGGTCGACGTAATTAATGGCACGATCACCGGTGACATCGTATCAGAATGTCGAGGTAATACATTTCCCCCGAGATACTTTTATATGTTTGCAGCGCACTATGTCGCGAACTTTCGAGCGAGTTTAAGCGCCCGACGGTTCGACCTCAGAATCACCGTATTACGCGATTATTTCCATATTTTTTTTCTTCTACTTCTTCCTTTTCTTCCGTTCTTGCCTTTCTTGTTTTCACAGAAAAATAGCTTAGCGGTTTGACGGTAAGGCTGCCGAGTGCAGCTTCTGCTCGATGTAGTATACATAAACGCTAATAACTGTAACGACCGCGAACCGCCCCCTTAAACGTGCCCGAGTCAGGCGGTGCCGTGATATTCCGAGACATCGTAAATCATGATAGATTATCGGAATCCCGGTACAATCTATCCTACTCCTATACCATATCTTCAACCCTTTGCTACCGGTTCGCTGAAACGGGCATGGAATATTCTCCGTGCCCGCGAATGATATACCCAGATTCCTCGTTCCGATAGCGATCCTAATGTATGCTCTCTTATCCATGCGAATACAGCAGTAGCACACTATACTCTATCCACGCGATTATGCGATGGATCGGAAGTAGGCAATAATCCTACCTAAAAAATCCGCGCCAAGGTAAAGAAAGGCGAAAATATCGAAGGGTATTTTCGTCGCTTTATTCCGAAGCCGAGATAGCCACTCATGAGGAACTTTATTTGCGCCGCAAACGAAGAAAGACAAGTCTTTCACCAATAAATCATTCCGAAAATGGATTAGAGTTTTCGTTATCGATCGAGTCCATTCACCAATAAATCATTCCGAAAATGGATTAGAGTTTTCGTTATCGATCGAGTCCATAAACAAGCTGCAGAGTAATCTGCATATGGATTTCTCATGCTTACTATTTTACCCTTACTATTTTTGCACACTGCTTTCTCTAGGAGACAGTTTACTGATCGATTTTTGGCTTCCTGATAGATGAAGCTATGGGCAAAATCGTTGGAAATGAAGAAGCCATTTGCAAAATACTTTTTCGGTTTTTTCATAACATTAAATAAAGTTCCCGTAAAACTTGTTGTCGAATATCGTTAGCTGAAATTGTATAATTCGACGTTTTGAGGCCATATCTCATATATTTTCTCCACTGATGACGAGTCTCCAAATTATTTTACTCATAGAACGACATTTTATGCATAACCTCGTGTCGGACATAAAGTACAAATTTCCCGAAAAAATTTCACAATATAAAAATGCAAAATTTTAATGGTTAGATGATTTTTTGCAAAATTTAATACCAAAGACACTCACTTGCCAATTTTCAGCTTGATACCTTCATGATTCTGCGAATTATACCATTTTTAGTAATTTTTTAAATAAATAAAAATCCCATAATCTGATCGCTAGGGTAGATTTCGGCCGAATTCAATACCAAAGGACTTTGATCATATGCGAATTTACGATGATAGCTCCAAATCTACGTAAGTTAGCGCTACCCCACCTCTTCTGCAAAAAAATCGAAATCCCGTAAAATCTCGAACCGGCCCTCAATCTTCATGAAAATTACATCAGAGGAAGAGACGTGGCCACTCTGCTAGTGTACCAAATTTCAACTCGCTATCTCTAAATCATCGTTTTAACCAATGTAAATCTGTCACAGCCAAAAATCAAATTTCTCGACGTTTTAAACTATTTTAGGTACTCTATACATTAAAATCTTGACTTTTTCTACGAGGACATGGCTTCCTCGTTGAGAAAGAAAAGAAGAAAAAAATAAAGCCAACCATGAGTATTCATCAATCGACCTGCACTGATAAAAAATACGGTTTAATCAACTAAGATTCTGACCGGCACATTAAAGTAAATATTTTGTTGGTACAGCCAAAAAATTAGTTAGTTCAACAATTTATTGTTGATATGAACAATTTGGTGATTCCACCAAAATATTTTTGTGTCATTAAAATATGTTGTGCGACCAACTAAATATTTATTTGAACGTCCCTGCCCGAATCTTAGTTGATTCATCTGTACTTTTTTATCAGTGTGCGATTGCAACGGAGAACATTAAGGGTTTACGTTAAGCGTGAATGTCAATTAAACCTTGTTGATGCATTGTATAGCAATGCTAACGTCCCCGGACCGCATTTCCCTGGCCCCGAGAGCGAGCATCGCGCCGGGCTCGGCCTCGTCAGGGATCTGGAGCTCGCGATTGCGATCCTGTCGTCTCTTCATCTTCAGCGACTGAATGATGTCCCGACTGCCCATGTTAACGGCCGCCGCCCGATCCTTGTCGGTGTACACTTCCTCCTGTCGAAAAGTCACGTTTTTCTGTCTCCTGCGACCCTTCATCGTCTTCTGCACGTCGAGCTCGTACTCGACCGTTCCTTTGGCCGGTGGACGAGCGCAGGCCTCGTTTCCACGCTTCGTCCTCGAATCGTCGTTTCTGCTCTGTCTTCCGGAAATTGCGCATTCTCGTGTGTCCATGTGCACCCCTGCTCTCGACGGTCCACCGGCAGTTTTCGCCGACGAACGATCTTTGCCATCCTTCGACGCTCGCCGACTGGTTCTGAACGATCTCTTCGTCTCCGAACTCTCGTCGAGGTCAATTCTGACGAAACTTTGCAGAAAGTCGTTGTCCTGAGGGGTCGGCCTGAGGATGTGCGAGGCCTGCACCATCGCGTTATCGACGCTCGCCGTTTGCCCCGACGTTCCAGCCTCCATGACTCTCTTCGTGATCTATTCTTCGCGGATCTTCACGCGCCCACACCGGACGATGACCGATACGACTCGATTCGCGGACTTCGCGATTCAAGCTTCGGGCTTTTTTCTTCACTTTCGCACTCTACCGTGCTCTCGATAAAGTCACGACTACGAGGAAATATTGTAGAAAAATATGACAAAAATGGTTTCACGATGAAACGGTGAGGATATCGACACCTTTGTAGGTGACCCGTTACCCTGGTAACAGTCAACAGTGCGCCACGTTCGGAAACGCCGTCGGCGTCGTTTCGGGTACCTTAGACATTTCGTTTCACCTCTCGTACACCTCCAAGCAGTGTTTACGTGGGAAAAACTTTGGTGAGGCAAACGTAAGTTTATCGTCTAAATTATTTATGAAATTTGTACACAAATAAATAAATAAATAAATACAAAAAATCATCTGTTTCGGGTTTACTTTTGTGTGTTGCAGAGAAGATCGCATATGGACGGGTTGTGGTGGGACGAGTGTTTCTGATGCAGGGAGTTCCTTCCTCGATAAGTTGTCCCAATGATATATATTTAAATTCAGATGTACAAGTTTTCTTAATCCGATTAGTTCTCTTGCTGGAAGATACGATTTACCAAGTTCGACCGAGCGTCAAATATGACCGTAGGATTTGGCTGACTATTGCAGAAAAAGAATTGTCCGACGGATTGCAGAAAAGGAATTGTCCGCATGCTGGATATTGGCATGGTGGGAATAAAAAGTTTTCATCGATTGATTGTACATCCATATGCGGGTAGTCGATTTAGTGTATATCTAGGCAAAGCAGAGCTGGGCAAAGCACTAAAAATACTTCGAGTGCAAAACTCATTGTTCCACAAGTACTTGGAGTATGAAGTACTTTTTCCAAGTACTTTTCGCAATTAGGTTCGTGACGTTAAGCGTTATCTAGGCTTTAAATAAACTGTGCAAAATAATGGGCACATGTTTTCCTCTTTTATTACACTTTCGCGCATAGATTTCTCTATAAGAAAATTCATTGATCGATTTTGGCTTCCTCATAGAAAAAGCTATGCGCAGAATTGTAGTAAATGAAAATATGGCTTTCTGGCAAATTACTTTACGCGTTTTTTTTGGTAGCATTAAAAAATGTTTACATTTCATAAAATTTCAACAGGCAAAATTGACCGCAACACTTATGGTTAAAAATTACTCCCGGCATTTTTTTTACTTCTTTGCCTTGAGGCTATTTTTAATCTATTCTTCACACTTTTTCGTAAAAAAACATACAAAATTTGTATACAAAAAAACCAAAAAGCGGGGTGATTCTTGTTGTGTATTTTATGGAATTTGTTGCAAACAGGTTTTTAAAATAAATTCTCGTTAAAATTATACTTATTACAAAGTTTAGACAAATAATCATGTATTAATAGAAACAGGATGTCATGTTACTCATAGAGTATCCATAGTGCGAGAATGTTCTAAAAAAAGTACTTGTATTTGGTACTTGGGCACTTCACGTAGGAGGGACCGGGGCGAGATGGGCTCGCGAAAAATCAGGCTGACGCGGGGCGTAATAGACCACCGTAAATAAGACAACTAGAAGGCGTAGAAGTAGGGAAACTCAAGATGTATGGATAGTACAGGCAGGGTTTTAAGAAAGTGAACAATTTGAGGGCAGCCCGTTTCGCCCCAGACGATTTTTTTTCGGACGCGCTATGAAACTGTGAAAATATAATTGTTGGATGACAAACAATAAATTATGCTTTCGGCAGCGTTGTAGCCGCATTATTTGCTTAGCAGGAGCCTCTCATTCCGGTCTCCCCTATACTTGAAATACTAAACAATTACTCGGTGCTCCAAGTACTGTCCAGCTCTGGAGTAAAGTAGCGGAAAGCGGACCAAAATGGACAGTTTTTAAACAAACTTTGCCGAACAGGAAAATAAATAGTTCCATTTCCAATGACGGACACGTGTCCGTTGTTTCCGGCGTTTCATTTTGTTTGGGTTATGGTATTGAGCTGGAGTAAAATAAGTGAAAGATCTGTGATCAGCGATAAAAAAAAATACGACTTGTCGTCCTCAACTCCAGTGGAACATTGGCTATCACGAAACGTATGTTTATTTTAATTTTTTTTTGAATTTTTTGGATAAATGTGAATTATTGTTATCTTTATTCATCTGTCACTTCCGTATACGCTAACTATGTGTTTTTCCGTCGAAATTCGCCGGTACTTTGAGATTTCGATGCAACTTACTTGATTGTAAAGATACATAGCATTATTGTAGTGACCATTCTTCAAGTGTCCAGTACCCTCGTCGACCCTCAATTTCGTTCCCACAGCTTCCGAACTCCTCTTCTTCGGATTCGGTTTACCCTTTCGTCGAGTTACCATTCTCGACAAAATTCACCTAAACATAAAAAATGTCTTGACCGTAATTAACGATCAAATTCAGGTAACCCGAAAACCAATTACTCACAAAAATGCTCCATTTAAAATTACTTTTATACGATCAAAGTGGTTTTTTTTACTCCGTTAAAATATGCTCCTAAATTTATTGGCGTAAACTTAGCTATTTTTGTCAATTCATTGTTACACCTTTTTCGCATTAAGTAGCTCTTTAAACCAGAACCACCGTAATCCACACGAGTTTCACTTTTAAAAAGTGCACAAACCATTTTTTAATACCAGCATTGAGTTGATTTAGTTGTACTGCTAGAACTATTTTAATTTTGATATTACAAATAGGAAGACATGTCATCAACTCACTTCGGGCGATTTGGGAAAAAAATAAAAAGTCGGTCCCGTTCAATGCACTTGGTGGAGAAGAACGGTGATGATCATCTTCGGGTCACGTTGCAATTCAAACTAAACTCGACGAAACTCCCTGTAAGGGGATACATATATCTGAGAAGAGGAAGAAGAGAAAATAGCGCGCGCAAGTCCGTGACTGGCTCGTCGCAGACGACTGTATTACTTCTCTATGTCTGAACCGATTAACAAGTGGTTTTTCGATGTGATCGATATTCACGTACATGCATACACCGCTGGCGTCGTAAGAAATAAATACATCGCCGGTACATTGGCGTGTCTGCACGTCACGAGTAGTGCTTAGCAGTACGAATAGCATTATAAACTCCGAGGAGATTTTGTACCGGTTATTATTATAACGATGGTTGAGCTTATTATTCGGGACAGAAATTGTTCCCTACGAGTTTCCAAGAAAGTTACTACGAATTAACTTTTAAGTATCGGTGTCACGCATTCATTGTTAAGTTCGTCGGTTAAAGTCGATATTCTGTTGTACGATTTGGCCATTTCTAAAGAATATATGAAAAGATGTATGTACCCGGTGTTTATAAGCAGAGTCAGGAAAATAAACTAAATACTTGAAGTACGTATTGAAGTATCAAGTACTGAGTCAGTGCCCAGTACTGAGAACTTCAGCAATTCAGTTCCACCAGTGCTCAATATGTGAGTACTCATAGAGCACGAAATATTATGAAATCATTTTTATTTTATAAAAATGATTTCATATTTAAAATCTTTTAAATATATCATATTTAAAAGATTTTAAATCTTTTAAATCCCTAAATATTTTACATCTTTCAAATCTTACGAAATGTTTCTGAAATATATGAAAATAATATTTTTTAATATTCCAAAGAAACGTTTCTTAAATATTTCAGAAACATACTTAATCCTCCGACACACGCGAAATATTTGTGAAACATAGGGATAAAGTGTTTTGAAATATATTTGATCTCATGTTTCACTGAAATATTTCTACGAACGTTTCCGTGTTTATGCGGGTGTGTATATGCAAATTGGACTGGTGATTCAACCTATCATATTTCACCCAAATAAAAAAAAAAACATTTCAGTGAAACATTTCTAAAACATTTATGAGCGGACAAAAAAATATTTTCAGAATGATTTTAAAACATTTTACACATTTTTTTTCAATATCGGAAAAATATTTTAGAAACTTTTCAAAATGATCACAGTACTTCAAATACTTGATACTTTAATACGTACATCAAGCACTTCGGTTATTTGCCCAGCTCTATTTATAAGTTTAACGGTACATGGTACATAGAATAATGTAACCGGAGATCGTCGACAAGCTGTAATTATTAATCGATATAACAGAATAGATGAGTAGAAGGGTTGAAGGAGAACGCTATCGCGTGTCTACATATCTTCAATGCACCTCCGATGTATCAGTCCCCTCCATCTTCCCCCATCGTATAGAAGCAGTGGTACGGTATAGTCGTCAGTTTGTTATTATTGCTCTGTTCGCCGGAAATTTATTGGTTCGCTTAACACGAAGAGTCGCGGCGAAACTCGATGATGTAGTTGGTTTATTTTGAAATTTTTACAACTATTATTAACTTTACTAATTTATCGGGAACTTGCAGATTTGTTCCGAACGAACAGCGGTAATTCTGGCCTCGACTACGGAACAATAATAGCAATAATAATAATAAACGTAAAATGCAGGCGTATATGGAATTGCATGCAGAAATGTGGGGGTAACCAAGGTTTACATCGATAAACTTAAAACTATCGATAAACTTATTTGCCTGCCTGGAATATCCGTGCTATTTCGAAATAAAGGCGGCAAAACAGCGCCGCCACATGAAAGCTACCGAAAGTTCGAGAAAAATAGTAATTGGCAGCACTGCGAGAGTCACAAAAAAGAGTTTACAGTTAATTTCCCCGATGTTGGCATTGCGAATATGACGATCAACTCGGGAGAGCGTGCGCAGTGGTCTCATTCGTTCGGCGACAATGGCGGCAGACCTCGACCAGTTTCAACAGCTTTTCAACACACTTCTGAGCACGGATAACGATGTCCGGACACAAGCGGAGGTATGTCAATAAAAGAGGAATTTTTTTTCGTCATAATGATCAATCGGGTTCGATAAAACATCGCGTTAACAAACCGCTAATGTTCGAGCCGTTCTCGAGAACACGTTGGCAACGTGTTGTCAGAGGCTCAAGCACGCGGCTAACTCCGTCGTACCGATGCTCGCCAGTCCGCTCCCATTCTATCGTCGTGTCGTCTCATTTACCGCTCGCTTTCGGCGAAAATCCAAAGCATCGAATTTTCACCGTAATCGCGAGTTATCAGCTGCCTGACAGGTGTTTGGAATGGCTAAAGGAAAAATGCCAAAATGGTGTCGTCGCGTGGCAAGCAGCACGCGCCCCCTCGAACTTTTTTTTTTAAATATAAATTCACGTTCATGAACGACCGGTCACGTTCGCCAGGATGGCAGCCGCGTGAGTTGCATATACTTAACACTTCATCCGCTATACGACTCCAAGTCGAAATTCGACTTTACGGTCGGAACTATGATTGCCAAATACCAATCGCTGTAACAGCCACGGCGTCTTGGCATTGACTATCGCCTGTGTTATCCCGCGTTCCGTTCGTTGCAACTTCCCTCGGCGAACACGGACATGGCTAATCGAACAATTTAACCGAGCTTCTTTTTCCTCGTCACCGATCCCACGATCATTAAATTTCAGACAACATTTTTCGTACCCGAGAGAAAAAAAAATGTATGAGACATTTTCGAGTCGCAGCCGAACCGCCTTTATTTTCATTGCCCGAGTCGTACAAATTTTGGTTCGGGAAATTTTGCTTCAAGTACCATGTGTCCAGGTGTAGGTTATGTGAGCTCGTGTCTCGGAGGAATTCGAAGTATGCGCTCGCATCGCGACGTCCCAACGATGTATAAAGTTTTTTCCCCAAGGAATTTAGCATGAATTTTTCTTGGCCCAAAAGACCGACGGTATTTTGAGATTGGATCTATATGCGAGGCTATGACGAATTCTTTAGGAATGCATAACATATATATACAACTATGTACAGTCGGTTGGGATACACAGTATTACAGAATAGCTATAGATTGTACGCCATGGGTAATCTCCAATCTCATTAGAGTCTACAAAGTTAATTCGAAAATGAGAATTTTTTTTTTATTTTTGGATTTTGGAGAGTATGATATCAGAATGGATAAACATAGAGTTAAAAATAGGATTCTGAGTCACCCGTCGAGTCCGTTTCCTCTCTTGGTTTAGTCAGCGGAGATATCTGACGAATAGAGTTTCCTCCAATGTCCATGTAATTTGCAATCTTAATCGTAATGCATGCAATTATGCAAATTGTTATCGTTATATCAATCCTTGCAGCTGCACAATGAACAGTAACATTGTAGTATAAACTTTCAAAATATCATGCAATAAAATGTAACATTCAATTAAAAAAAAATAAAATGTTGTCCAGTCTTTCGTGCAGCTACGATCAGTTAAATTATAGGTCTCTCAAATTACCATCTTATGTAACACTCTTCGATAACATGTAACACGCTTACTCCGATTGAAACTGTAAAACTGTGAGGGTTTTATGCAGCAATGCCTCACCAATGTTTGTTTTTAATGTTTTATAAATTTCTTCCAGCAAATTAAATCATTTACCAACGAACTATTGATTACTAGTTTGTCTATAAATGATTTGTTCCACTGGAAAAGATTTGAAAAACAAAAATGTTCACAAATTTTTAATATAATTGTAATGTTTTCATGAACACAGGAAGCATACAGAAATATCCCAGTGGAGAGCAAGATCACATTCTTGCTCAGATCCATATCCAATGCCCATCTCTCCGAAGACATGCGGGCGATGGCAGCCGTGCTGCTTCGCCGACTCTTCTCATCAGAATTTATGGACTTCTATCCTAAGGTACGAGCCTTTGTTCTCTTAATAAAAAATAATGTTCTGATTTTTTTTTTTGCGTTACACAGTGCCACAGATGGAGTCAGCAGTTGGTTCAAAATCTTGACTCCAAAAGCGTTACATCTGTGGCAGAGTAAACTGTGCTGATAAGGCTCTTGTCGAATCATCGTTTTGATGGCCAGACTCTCCGAGCCCTCGGCCAGACGTTTCTGAGAGTTGGTTGTGCTATTAGAACACGATCATAGTATTGAAACAAACAAATTTGAATCTATAACAATTATAACTGAACGGTATCCACCAAGCCTACACGCACGCGATTTTCGCTACCCGCGGACCTTGATTTCGGACGATTCAGCCGGGATCGCCGCTTCGCGAGTACTTATATTGCGCGCTATAAAAATCTCTATATCTCACAAATTATTGGCGATATCGAAATTCGGAAAAATACTCTTTGAAGAGTAATGTTTAAGATATTATATTTGTGTAAAATAAAATTTTTATCTTCAATATATAGTGTGCTATTGTTTTATATTTATTTATATTTATTTATATCGAAGACTGACAAGGTCGCGGAGCCCCGGCGTGCGTGGTCCCGCCCGACGCGAGGCTGCCGTACGTGAAGGATTAAGCAATCAAATAATTAGAGTTGACATAATTTGCTCCGTAAGAAAATGGACGATGATTTTTTTTTCAAGCGAAATTTCTTTAGGGACGTTTTTAATTTTCGGATGACGAAGAGACTCGATACTTTGACGATGATTCGCCGTTCAAAGATAAAGTTCTCGCGTATTTATTTATTAATAATTTTTTTGTATGTTGCACGTTGCAGATACCCCCAGAGGCCCAAATTGAGTTGAAAAAGCAAATTCTTCTTTCCGTTCAAAACGAACAAACTGACGCGATAAGACGCAAAGTTTGCGAAGTCGCTGCTGAAGTTGCCCGCAATCTCATAGACGAGGATGGCAATAATCAATGGCCAGAATTTCTTCAGTTCCTATTCCAGTGCGCGAACGGCCCAGTGCCCGCGCTCAAGGAAAGCGCTCTTCGCATGTTCACGTGAGTTCCGAACAATCTTATGAAAATAAATCTACAGCAACGGAAGTGAAATTCGTCGGTGAAAGAATAGTTTGGACATAATTGAATGTACCGTTTTTTTCGTTTAATGCACTTGTAGATCCGTCCCAGGTGTATTTGGAAATCAGCAAGCAAATTATCTCGATCCGATCAAGCAGATGCTGCAGCAATCGATGATGGACGCTACAAATTACGAAGTGAGTTCTACAATAGGCAATAAACTACTAATATAAGGCTTGTGTAAATGAAAAAAAAAAACAACAACAATAACATCGCCGACCGGTCATTCAAGGCAATTAACGCCTGAAGGAGTTTTCTGAAAACTGTTTCGTGTATTTGAAAAAAAGAATGAAAAAAAAATCGATTAAAAAGTCCGGGAGATTAGATACACGGGCTTACAAGAAACCACGTCTACTCGTCACAAAATCTCCCCAAAAAAACCGCTTTCTGATGACTGTAACTTGTGACGTTTTAATTTACAGACAGATACGGAGCGAACAGTTAACAATTAAATAAATTAAATAGATAAACTTTAAGTCGTCAATTATTAAATTTTTTGAATGAGAAATTTTAAATGGTTTTTTTTTTCGTTGTTCAGGTGAGATTCCAAGCTGTCCGAGCGATAGGCGCATTCATAACGCTTCACGAGAAGGAGGCAAATATTCAGAAGCACTTTTCCGAGCTATTGCCGGCGGTCGTTCAAATAACAGCCCAGTCGGTTGAGGAACAGGAGGACGACGCACTTCTGAAGGTCCTGATCGATATGGCCGAATCGACGCCGAAATTTTTGAGGCCTCAGCTGGAAAGTATAATGGAGATGTGCATGAAGATATTTTCGGACGAGAAGATGGGCGACTCGTGGCGGCAGTTGTCCCTCGAAGTTTTGGTAACACTGGCGGAAACGGCACCGGCTATGGTTCGAAAAGTCGGTGGTAAATATATCGTAGCTCTGATACCGTTGGTACTGAAAATGATGACCGATCTCGAGGAAGACAAGGAATGGGGCTTCTCCGATGACATTCTCGAGGAAGACAACGAAAGCAACAACGTTGTGGCTGAGAGTGCACTCGATCGACTCGCTTGCGGTCTCGGCGGCAAAACTATGCTACCACAGATCGTCCAGAACATTCCTACGATGCTGAGCAATACCGACTGGAAATACAGGTTAATATAAAAATAAAAAAAATCTCTGTACAAACCACGATCGATAAAACAAAGTCAAATTTCGATGCAATACAGTAGACTGATAAATCTGTAATCTTGTTTTCACGTCGTTGCGAATATGAAATTAAGTGGGATCTGTCTGCATGTTCTTCACCATATGCTGTTTTATGCCATAGAAAGTCAGCGATCTGTTT
The DNA here is from genome assembly GCA_030522665.1 of Ichneumoninae sp. A BG-2022a. Taxonomy (NCBI): domain Eukaryota; kingdom Metazoa; phylum Arthropoda; class Insecta; order Hymenoptera; family Ichneumonidae; species Ichneumoninae sp. A BG-2022a. Next base: position 13,896 of record JAPYZC010000165.1, read on the forward strand.
CTCATCAGAAACTTTTTCGCGTTACATCTGTGGCAGATTAACCCATGAGATTTTTCTATGGTCTTATCCCCGTTTTGGTGGATTCGACCTAACGAATGCTCTACGGATGTCATTGATTCTCGATCGATTGTGTTCCTCCCATCACAATCGGAACTCATTGACAAACAAATTGTTTTCCAAAATATTTTTTTTTAAATCAATTCGATCGGTCAACTTTTTTCAACGATGTATTCTGTAAATAAAAATATATTAATCATTTTTTATCTTTTTTTCAGACACGCCGCACTGATGGCCATTTCCGCAGTCGGTGAAGGCTGTCACAAACAGATGGAAGCTATACTGGGTCAAATAATGGAAGGAATAATACATTACCTCCAAGATCCTGTAAGTACGAAAAATCCTAAATAAATTCGTCGACTTGTAAATTTATATACGTACTTGTGGACCCCGATGAGTCATGAAATTTATCAGCGTAGTTGCCACAGATCGAGTCAGCGGTCAGTTTTCGTATGACGATTCTGAAAGCGTTACGTCAGTGGCAAATTAAACCGTCGAGTGCCACGGTCTATTCCAGGCTATCGTTTTGATAGCAAGGATATCAAGGCCGCCTCGTATGGAAGTTACTGAGAGTTGATCGGGTTTTTTTTAATAACTCGATCATAGTATTGTAACATACAAATTGAACGAAGAAATAGAATAGTTATTTGTATGGCAAGGTCGTAGAAAGGAAGTTTTTTACGAGTGTGAAAATACCGCACTCGACTTCAGCTCGTGTGGTATTTACACGAGTCGGCAGTTCTTTCTATGCCCCTGTCATTCACATTATTTTTTTTAACAAATTCACGAAAATCACGGTTTTCGGAAAGTGTACGCAGAAAGGCACTTTCTCGCACTAGTGCGAGAAAAAATTACCAAATTGGGTTTGTGCGCACGCACAGTATTTTTCTCGCACGCGATGCGGAAAAGTGCCTTTCTGCGCTACTTTACAGGAACCGAAAACGGGATTTTACGTGCATGTGTTAAGAAAAAGTATGAATAGAATTACTGAAAATCGAGGAAAAAAATACAACGTTCGAAAAACAAATTTCAGCATCCACGCGTTCGATATGCCGCTTGCAACGCAGTTGGCCAAATGTCCACGGACTTTGCGCCGACGTTCGAGAAGAAGTTTCACGAGACTGTAATACCAGGCTTACTGATGGTTCTGGATGACAACGCGAATCCCCGAGTTCAGGCTCATGCCGGTGCAGCCCTCGTGAACTTCAGCGAGGATTGCCCGAAGAATATACTGACGCCGTATCTCGACGCCATAATGGCCAAGCTGGAATCTATTCTTACCGCCAAGTTTCAAGAACTCTTGGAGAAAGGCACCAAGCTCGTATTGGAACAGGTATATTTTCATGAAATCAACGATACTGAAAAAATAACTCTTTCGAGAAAAAAAAAAATGTTATGCTACAGTTTAGTCAATTTTTTGTTGAGTACTAATCAGAAGATGGTTTTTCATTTTTTTTAAGCATGATTTACTTTCTTTGTTTATCTAGGTGGTCACTACCATTGCGTCAGTGGCCGACACGTGCGAGGAGCAATTCGTTGCTTATTACGACAGGTTGATGCCCTGTCTGAAATACATTATTCAAAATGCGTCCCAGGAGGAACACAAAATTCTTCGAGGAAAGACAATCGAGTGTGTGAGCCTCATAGGTTTGGCAGTAGGACCGGAAAAGGTGAGTTGAAATATTAAATGATATCATCGAACATTTACAATCACGTCGATCGTCCTCGAAAATTATCGATTACTTGAATCCCTATTGTTTCCAGTTTATGATCGATGCCAGTGAAGTTATGGATATGTTATTGAAAACTCACACGGAAGGCGATCTGCCGGATGACGATCCGCAAACCAGCTATCTCATTTCTGCTTGGGCTCGAATTTGCAAAATTCTTGGTAAGTAACACAAAATTTCGTAAAATAGCACGCCAAATTTGTTATAAAAATATTAAACTATAGTTCAAACGTCTAAAAAAAATGCTCTTTATTTGCGATTCCATATCACCAAAGTCGTCAACCTATTTTCAACTTTGAAGTCATGAACTTTTTATTTGTCCACAGGCAAACAGTTCGAACAATATTTGCCGTTGGTAATGGGCCCTGTGCTACGGACAGCGGCCATGAAGCCCGAAGTCGCGTTGCTGGACAACGAAGACATGGAGGGAGTAGAGGGCGATCTGGATTGGCAATTTGTATCCCTCGGCGAACAGCAAAATTTCGGTATTAAAACCGCTGGTTTGGAGGACAAAGCGTCGGCTTGTGAAATGTTGGTCTGTTACGCGCGCGAGCTTAAGGAAGGTTTCGCCGATTATGCTGAGGAAGTCGTGAGGCTCATGGTTCCAATGCTGAAGTTCTACTTCCACGATGGAGTTAGAACTGCCGCGGCCGAGAGCTTACCGTGCCTTCTCGAATGTGCCAAAATCAAAGGTGAGTTATGCTTCATGCTATACTGAGTGAAAAAAAAATCCTTCGCAATCAATGAAATTCGATTTTTTTAACCGCAGAAACTATTCATTTTTTTTACCCACAATTAGCATGTCTCCTTAAAATGGTAACTTACGATACTAGTGCGATAAAACTTTTTCTGACGAGTGTGAGTTTGCAGCACGAGCCGAAGATGAGTGTTGCAATCACACGAGTTGAGAAATTTTCGCACCGAGTGACGTTCAATGTTTTCTTAAAAATTTCTAAATGTTCGCTGTATATAATTTGATAAAACTCGAATCGGTGTGAAAAGAAAAGAAAAAATAATGAAAACTTTCTATAAATTAGCAAATTACTGACGGCTTTGTTTTCATACCGCACTGTGTTTTGTTTTCAGGTCCTCACTATCTGGAAGGTATGTGGGCTTACATTTGTCCGGATTTACTGAAGGCTATCGAGACCGAGCCGGAGTCCGAGGTATTGCTTGAACTTCTGTTCTCGCTGGCGAAGTGCATCGAAGCTCTGGGACCCGGTTGTCTCGCAGCCGGACCGATGGCCGAACTTTTGCGTATTCTTGACAAACTTCTTAACGAACACTTCGAGCGAGCTGTCGCACGATTGGAGAAACGCAAAGACGAAGACTACGATGAGGTAAATATATATTTTTTAAACTTAAATTCGTCTTTCGTATTTATTCATATGAAAATTTCTTCAAAAATTTGTATATCTTGAACGAACAAAATATTTTTTCCTTCATGTTCAGGTGGTCGAAGAGCAGCTAGCTGACGAGGACAACGAGGACATCTACACTCTAAACAAAATAGCGGATATTCTTCACGCCCTCTTCATTACTCACAATGCAGCATTCTTCCCGTTCTTCGATCAGATATGCGGTCATTTCGTAAAGCTTTTGGCACCAGAACGCACGTGGTCCGATCATCAGTGGGCGCTCTGTGTATTCGACGACGTAATCGAGTACGGTGGCCCGGACTGTGCCAAGTATCAAGAGTACTTCTTGAGGCCGATGATTCAATATGTTACGGACAAAGCTGCCGAAGTCAGACAAGCAGCTGCATACGGTTGTGGAGTTTTGGGACAATTCGGTGGCGAAGCTTTCGCTCAAGCTTGCGCCGAAGCTCTCCCGAGACTCATGGAAGTTATCAACGATCCCGAATCGAGACAACCGGAAAATGTTAATCCAACGGAAAACGCTATATCGGCGGTTACGAAAATTCTCAAATACAACAACAAGGCTATCAACGTTGACGAAATTCTTCCACACTGGTAAGCTACAATTTATCTTTAAGAAATGTAGTAAAAATAACAAATGGAAAAAGTCTTAAAAGACAGACTGAAGTTGAAACGTAAATGACTCGGAAAATGTTCTCGTGGCTGGAAAAAAGGCGAAAGAAGTACTATAAATACACACTTTCTTCTTCCACAATGCCGAAAAATATTTTTTTTTACCATTTACCGTTTTACTTGCCATTAATTACAAATGTGTATTTTAATAACTGCTCAGGTTATCCTGGCTACCAGTTGTGGAGGACGAGGACGAAGCTCCACACGTATACGGATATCTGTGCGACTTGATAGAGGCTAACTATCCAGTAGTTTTAGGACCGAACAACGCTAATTTACCGCGATTGATAAGCTTCTTTGCCGAGGCACTGTTCAAGGACGCTGTTCCCACGGACAACCCGGTTATGGGCAGAATTCTTAGTATTGTCAGACAAATTCAAGTAAGTCCACTTCAAATAATTGATTAACAAAATAGCAAAACCCGTGTAAACTAATTTTTCCAGATATTAACCATTTCGTTTCGCGTATTGCCGGAAAACAATTAGAACCACTTATTGTTTAGTAATTTGTCACTAGGTGCTGCGTGTTTACTTAAATGTTTCTCCCTAATTGACCACACCTTTTAAAGAAAAGTTAACAATCAGTCGTCAATTGAAGTACAAAGTTTACTAAAAAAAATTGAATGGTGAAATATTTGCAATATAAAATGTGCGAATTTTCTAATAATCGTTTATCATTTTTATTCGCAGAACAACGACTCCATGTTCCAGGCTTGCATAAACGCTCTGACGACAGATCAGCAGCAAGCGTTACACGAGGCACTGAGCAGTCAGCCAGCAGTCGTTAATTAGCTCCCCCATTAACAATGAGAATTTCCAATTTCCCCAATGCAGGACGAAGGAAAAAAAATGAATGAACTAATAAACGGAAACAACAAAAACAGACAACAAAATCACACACATACACACACACACACACCGAAGTATCGTGCTCCGCGTTTGCAAAAGTCCCTCGCACGCGAATAACAAGACATCTTATTTAGGTAGCTAGACTTTACCTATGAAAACTGGTTCACCTCAGCCTAATAATCACCGTCATACCGAGAAAAAAAGGAATAGAAAAAGAAACTGAAGAAGTATAAGAATAAATACGAGAAGGAATGGTGGTATATACTCGACTGGTTTGCATGACTGTTACTTGTTGATTAAATATTTTTTGTACCTCGCGCTAATAAGAGTCCCATCTTGAGAAACTTCGTTATGATACAAACTGTTAAATAAATCTATACCCATTCGCGTGGTTGTATAACCTTTAATGACAAGGGCTCTGCTTGCACGAATTCGCGAGTTCAAGTGCTGATGAGCGTTATTATGACGAAAAAAGATCTATTCTTCACCGAGTAATTATTGTTGTTTTTTTTGTCTCGACGGGTTCGTAATGACGACTTAAAACTTGAATTCTCTACAAAATGGAAAAACCCGTGGTTGTAATTTAAGGAAAATATTTGAAAACGAAGAAAACGAGTCTTCGTGGTAAAAAAAAGATATTGCATGCTTCTTCGACGATAATAAAATACCTTAACTCTTATCGTTAACAATAATCGATTATATACGTAACTTCGTGTAATTTTCGTGATAGAGAGCAGCTTTTTCGTCGCAAGGTATTCTACGACGTCGCGCACGACGTGCCCCAGAGAGAGCGAAAAAAAAACGAAACCCAAGCTTTCCTGTCGAAGACGATCGATCGTCGTACTCGTTCAGAGTCCAATTACAAAACGCTTCTGCGCTATCAACACTCGATGCATAATAAAACGTTAAATCATGTTTTGCCTTCGTCAATGCGATCCCGTTTTTCATTATGGCCATCCGATGTATCGCAGGAAAAAAAAACAAAACAAAAATTAATCGTAACTGTTTATTCCTCGATAAATTAACATTCAGCATTTTTTATTATCAAAATGAAATGAAAATTTGGGAAAAAAACATTTCGTACAAGGCATTTTACGAACGAATAAAAATTATATATAAACAGTCATACGATGGTGCAAACCTATGCTATAAATATTTAAAAATAGCAAGCAGATAATACACATTGGAATTTCATTCAGCTCATTGCCACTATGCGTGAAGGCATTACATTGTGATTTAGATATTTTTATTATTAAATTTAAGATACAATAAATGTTATTTAATGGTAAATATCGAATAATATTGCAGTGTTGGAAAGAGCTCTACATGATTGTGGGATTGTACACGAGTGTCGACGGTGACGACTAATAGATTCAGATTTGTGTTTACATTGACACGATTGGAAATTTCTTTTAAAAAAGAACAAAACACTGTCGAATTTACAGACAAAAAATCGAAGTCTGAATTTTCAGAAATTATTGCTTAAAAAAAATTAGCTGCGTTAAAATAGATTTGAGACATTCGGGAACATAAGACTTGTATGCAAAAGAATACTGACTCTGCGGAATCGGAAATGAACAGGAAGTCTCTCTCTCTTCGTCGCTGCACGGAAACGAATTAAAAACTGGGGCGTATCGATGAATGAATAATTCTTTTGGCGATGAGAAATATTTCTATGTACATATTACGAAGTATATAAAATATGTAGTAAGTGCGAGAGCCCCACTATTGTAGAGAGTTGGACTACTCGTAACGACAACATCGGGGGTTCGCCTCGTCGAGTCTTCAAATATAAAATACGTACGACAAATGACGCGCAGGAAAGAAAAACGTCCTCGCACGAGACGTTAGCCCGCATTCGTTCGGCTGTCGAGACAGAAAGAATTTTTTTTTTCGATCACACCAATCGTAATCGTAATTGAGCGAAACAATTTTTTTTTTTTTTTTTTTTTTTTTGAGACGTTTGCAATGAAAAATATGAGCAAAAATGAAAAAAAAATGAGGACACTGAAGAAAATATAAAAGTAAAATCACACCCAAACACCCGATACGAAATGGATTATAAATCTAATAATATTATTATTATATAGAGATTATTTTAAAGTTAATATTGATTAAAATAAATCTCAGCTTTGTAACCGATCGTTTTATTGTGTGCCCCATGAATGGTCACTCTTTTTGTCGGAGATTAACAATTGGAATATTCGACTTCCAACTATTAGGGCGTTTTTAAAAATTTATTTATATAATTAGTTTGTAATCGCAAAAACTCAAGTAAAATAATACAAAAATCAGATCCTTTACAGCAGACCGGGCAAGAGTGTTCTTTGCGACATTCAAGGCTTGGAATTTCGAATGGAAAATTGTAGTCATATCGAAAAAAAAACTTTCCCACCGCATGTTCGCGACGAACGACGAACAAAAAATGGTTTAATCATCGAGAGCATGGGTTCAGCAATCTATTTTCTGGTAATTAGCGTAATCATGCGTCTGCAGAATTACTAAGTCATTTATGTTCATTTTGTTCGTTCGGCAAAGTGTTATCTTGGCTACAATAACACAACTCGGCACTCGGAAAGCTAATAGTCGAATATTTCAATCGGGGCAGCACGACGACTGTGCTAACACCGTATAATTTTATATCCACTCTGTGTTTACTGTATGTATATTTGGAAACACGACGTTTTGTAAGAAAACAATTTTTTAAGAATTGCGCGTGTTTCGAGTCACGATCGCCTTAATGAGACGCCGGTAGCTTCGAAAGCTCGGTAATTATTCGCGATCAATGAAACTTAAGAATGTGTTTAACATGTAATTATCCATTGAATCACGTATTTGGCCAACAGTTAGTTTCATCAGCGCGGAAGCATCGTACGATAGTCCAGGGCACTTTACAATTTCTAACATAGCATTACGAACATACGTTATGTACTGTGCATTCGTGTGTGACTGTAGTTTCCCCGAGGCGTGACGTCGCCGATCATCCGATATTACGTCATCCTGCTTCGCACAGCGTGTAGTCCGTTATACCGTGAGTGACCGGCGTATGGTTTGCACGGTTCGTAAACGTCAAACTCTCTGCGATAAAAAAAAAGTTCGTGTCCATCGCGAGCTTCGACGAATTCATCGTCGTCACGAAGCCGCTACGCTACGTCTCGTCTTGCATTAATGGCATCTGAAAATTCATGCTAACGCGTACGTATTCTTTTTTACAACAGTATTTGAATAATTAAAAGAGCATTGTTCCAAATTGCTCGCCGTCTGTGTGTGGCTCGACAGCGGGCGTGGGTGGAACGCTTCGGTTAACATTCTTCGCCCCAGATGTCGCTGATGACGACTGTACCGCGAAATTATTGAAACGCACAACATTGTTCAAGCTTTTAAGTGCGTCGCGCTTGTTCCACGTTGGTTTGTTTATCAATAACCGGCTCACTGACGGTTCGCCGAACGTTCGATGACAATTTTGCGGACGTCGTCGGTGAGTTTGGCAAATTATCTCTTCATCGCACATTGCATTTTACGCTTCTTTATTTTAACCGATTATACATCGTTCTATTTACGCGATAATTAAAAATAGTAAAGAAACGTTTCGATGCTTCACAGAGAACTCGTACGCACGAACATGAAACTATCGGACGAAGAAAAAAAAACTGCAAAAAACAAGTTAATTACTGCCTCATCGTTGTCACGCGATTTCTCGTACAATGTCCGTACAGTTGCAAACACCTGTACGCAACTTCTGTATACAACAGCATAAACACAACTGTTGTACTAACTGCGTACTACGTGTTCGAGAATAGAACAATTTCCTACGCGTCGCGATCACCGCGTTGTCAGGGAAAAAGAGGAAGGAAGGAAGGAAGAAAGGCGCGCATGTGCGTGTGCGCACACTCTGTTCCATCGGGCGATCAGTGTCGTGGCGAGCGTCTGCTGGGTCAGCTGAGGACATGGGAGCCTGGCGGTGTCTGTGGTTAAACGTGAAACTCTCATATAAAGTCTCCAATATTTAAATCGCCCACTTTCTTTGTAGGTTATATTGCAACGTCACACTCATTATTCAATCCCTGCCTCGTTCGTTTTATAAACAACAATAAATTCGTCAGCCAATACAATTGCGGCCAACGACGTCGTGTCTAACGTGTGGCGTGTTCCGGTGGTTTTTTTTTTATTTTTATTATCAATATATTTTTCTAAATGAACATTTGCGAGTTAACGCGCTGTCGTTTCTGTTGCACGATTGTTTTTTAAAATATTCGCCGTTTCCGGCGAGACTGTGCGGGCAACATCGACGACGGACAAAAGGTTTGTACGTCACGATTGTTGGACTGACAAGGTTTATTATTTACCTCGCAAATTTGTCACACGGATTAGACGATATACGTGCGCACCGTAACTCGCTCCTCAACGCACTTGCTATCTAAATGCCCGAAATAAACCGTTCCCCTTGCCGGAACTGTGTCGCTCTTCGGGACTTTCTATTTATTGCCATAAGAACTATCACACGAGACTAAATCTTATCGTTAATCGGTCGACACTATTTTCGATATTTCTTCGCGTCCCGAAAATCATTCGAGCTTTAAGTAATCTCACGCCACGGGTCAGCTTTTCTTTCGCCACAGAATCGCGAATCATTCGATGATTAACGCTTTCCTTTTCTTTTTTTAGCCAACTGTTTTTCACAGCTGTTTTGTTATCGTAACTACGTGGCAAAGAAAAAAGACAAAAAAAAGTGAAAAAATAAATAACGAGAAATTTTGACAGCGTCGGTGACACTGCTAGAGAAAGATTTTAAAAATAATTTATTGCTGCGAACGACGTAGCCCTGAGAGGGAGATAAAAACTGGTTGTTGAGTTTTAACAGAACGGTGACATTTCACCCTATTTCCTGTGTTTTTTTTAATCGACGAATCTTTACAGATCAGAAGCAAGCTTTGGTTTTTTTTATCTTAGTATACAGCGATCTCTTGCGTCATTGCGAAACACATTTTGACGTACGTATGCTCCCTTACAACGGTGCATTTATTCAATATTTATTTGGTCCATCGAGAACCTGGTATAAATATTAGGCCATACAAGGTATAAAAAAAATTATTTGGTGAAAAAAGAAATTAGTATTTGTATTGCAATCGACTTGTGTAACTCTGAAAAAAATAATTATTATTTTGTTGCTGCAGTAATCTGCGGAAACGATCTTGTTGATTCCTGATAATGATGTCCTTACGGTAGTAAACATTTTCCACAATTACAGTTTCCACCGAGATAAAAGTATCGTCGACTGTAATTCATCGATGCTTCTACGCAAGCCCGTCCTCACTTATATAAATATGAATATTTTGTTATTTTTTGTATGTTTCAGCTTTACAAAAATTACTAAAGAAATTTTAAGAGGCACGCAATGTCAAGAAAGATAGCGAAAGGCGACACAGCTGTGATGGAAACCATCCCGCTCGTTCAGAATCAAAACGGCGACGATGGACCGTGTTCTCGGGAGGACTCCCCGGTGAATCCGGTAAGTAAAATCAAAAATTCTATAAATCTAGCTCCATGGAATACTGATCGAGCCATCGATATTTTTTTCAAGCAATTTAATTCAATGCAACATCATTGATGAATCAAAGTTTAAGTAGGTACAAAAATTAAGTGAATTAACACATTAAAATAAAAAGATTTTATTTTCAGGCTCATTAAATAAAGATACAAGTATTTTGCTCTCCAGTAAAGTTAACACCTTTCTGAGTATTCCAGTTGACCAATTAAAACTAAACTCATTTATAAGTTATGTAACTAAATTTGCTGCAGAAGGAAATCGGGTGTCGATTTCCATAATTCAATCTTGGATCAATTTTTTACTTGCATGCGTTGATCCGACCTCGGAAACCCTTAAAAACAATTTTGCACTTTGTAACGCGACATTTCACCGCTATATTTGTATTAATTTTATTAGGCACTGAGAACCAATTTGCTCTTAATGCGATAGAAACCGCACCAGTTATCTGAGCACGACGCCCGACTCGTCCAGCCGCTCTTCAAATTCTATCTGTAAGAGAAGAGGTGCTGATTGTGAAGCACAGCATCGTACGACTTGATAATACTTTCATATACGCGAGGCGGCATCTCGGGATATCGACTTCAGTCGAATTTAAAAGAATTATCAGTCGCGCGTTGAGCCTCAATGGAAGAGCGCTTCTTTAATTTTCATCGCAATTTTTCAATAATCATCGTCACGTTCGATTAGTTCGTTTCACAATTCCACCTCAGATGAATATGAATTTATTCGCGAGTCCGATCAGAAACCCCGGGGGATTAACATAGATACTTAATACCAGAAAATTATCGTTATTCGACGGAAATACATACATACATATATATATTTTTTAATAACAGTTTGAAAAAATGACGTGGGGTTGCGAAACAAAATTTATCAAAAACAACGCTGTTATAGAATCTCATCGTGCTTATTCGTGGAACGATAATAGATCGAGACACGTTGCTGAACCGGTAAGCTTTGATGTACGAATTGTCCCGGACCATTTAATCTGTGGTCTCGCATTTCTACACTTCGTTTATCAGCGGTACAATTTAATATGGTACGCTTAAAAAAGCCATTGGACGATAGACTGTGGAGCTCAATTATGTAAAAGGGAAGTGGGGTATCGTCTAGACGTCAAGGCTTTAAAAAAATTATTCTACGAGCATCAAATGTCGTGATAGTAAGCTGTTTATTTGGTCTTCGAGATTGCTTCATTTTGTTCACGTACAATTGGTCCATCGGAGTTCAAGATTTTACGAACGCATAATTAATTTCAAAAACTCTCAAAATTCTTTGGTTTGTTATTCAAGGGATTTTTAGAGTTTGTGTATAAAGAATTTTGATCCTAAAAATGTCTCATCCTATTTGACACACGTTCGTGATATTATAACGCGGGACACGCCAGTGTTTCGATAACTCAGTGTCATCGGGAAGCTTTTTTTTTACCATTGCGAAATTATCTGACGATGTTGCATCAATCGAGCGCCAATCACACTCGTGCGATATCCATTGTATATTTGCACGATGACGAGACGATAAAAAAAATATATAAACCTCGTATCTTTTGCCAATTTACCAACCGACAGTGTCATAGGTATCGAATTTTTTTTGGCAGCTTCAGTATGTTCTCAGAAGACCATTTGATTGTCGTTTTGACCTTCGAAGATTAAAAATATATTGAAACTATAATCCAGAGAAATAATCTTTCCTATGAATCAATGGATGTAAAAAAAGAATAATAAAAAAAAATTAAAAAAAAAAACAATAACCGTGAAAAATAATAAAAAATATTTAATGGTGTTACAGTCGATTTGCAAGGAAGCCCCATTCAGCGATGATCCTGAGGCGCTTGCGGAAGGGGAAGCCTGCGATTACGATACGAAGATTACGCTTAAGATGGCAAGAAGTGGCAAAGGTTTGATTAATCGTCGAATTTAGTGTTGTACATATAGCTTTTGTATAATTTTTTTAAATCCAATATAATTTATGTTTGTTTTTTTTTTTGCAGTGCCCAGAAAGATAAGAGTTTACGCCGATGGAATCTACGATTTATTTCATCAGGGCCACGCGAGGCAACTCATGCAGGCGAAAAATATATTTCCCAATGTTTATCTCATTGTCGGAGGTGAGTTAGACTACCGAAAAGAAGTTATTCGCCCCGATAACGCTGATATTATAATCAGGGTCAAAAAGTTTGTATTTTTCCTTAAGTATAGATAAAGCTAAAATAAAACTTTGTGACGAAGAGATAGCTCTGACTTTAGAGCATCAAATGCTATAAAAAAAAGATTGTGTACTGTCGAATTCATAGCGCGGCTCTAGTGCTGCACTTTGATGGATTTATAATTATCAATCGTTTGTGAATTCTATTTAAAAGAAACTGAACTGTTGAATTTTTTATACCAAGGACACATTTTTTAAGAGCTTATTTTTATCGGAAACTGGAGGTTCATTAAACATAATACTTATCGTATCAAGATTGTTCATAGACATTATTATTGGGATTGCAGTGTGTAACGACGAGCTGACACACAGTAAGAAAGGCAGAACAGTAATGACGGACTCTGAGAGGTACGACGCAGTCAGGCATTGCCGTTACGTCGACGAAGTGGTCAGGGACGCGCCGTGGCAACTCGACGATGAATACATCGAGAAACACAAGGTGAACCATACGTTTCGCACAAAAGAAAACAAAACCTACGAAGGATGAAAGAGAGAAATGTGAGTGGAAAAATAATTTTTCATTCGATACAGATCGACTTCGTCGCGCACGATGAAATTCCTTACACGACCGAAGACGCCGACGACGTTTACGCGATGATCAAAGCGCGTGGCATGTTCGTCGCTACACAGAGAACGGAAGGCGTGTCCACGTCGGATATCGTCGCGAGAATAGTCAAAGATTACGACACTTACGTCAGAAGAAATTTGGCCCGAGGATACAGTGCTAAAGAATTGAACGTGTCTTTCCTAAATGTAAGAAAAAAAAATTATTCGTTAATTTAAAATATATGTTAGTTAACTAACGAAAAGAAAACTAATCGTGTTTCAGGAGAAAAAGTTTCGTCTACAGAACAAATTCGACGATCTGAAAGACAAGGGAAAGCGAGTTATGGAAAACATTGGCGAAAGACGGATGGATATGATAAGCAAATGGGAAGAGAAATCGCGGGATTTTATAGACGCATTCCTTTTGTTATTCGGAAGGGAAGGAAGACTGGTGGGTAACATAACCAATGTAGGATTATTTTTTTTACTTGCTTTCTACATGACGATTATATTCGTGCTGATATTTGTCAGCTTCGTGTACACCGCGGGCACGTGCCTGTCGGGCATCAAGTGCTTATTGCGCTAATAATGCATGCATTTCCCTTCTCACCATGTTTTCTTCCCGCGCCATATCGTCACTTTTTTTTAACTCTTATTGTTAACAGAATCATACTATTTAATAATAGTCTTTGTACCTAGAGGCGTATACTTTCGTCAATAATAAAATAAAATGATTGATTTTTTACATTCTCGGCTCGCTAGAATCTTGATTCGTAGATGTCGTACAAACATTTTTATATTTTTGCCATTCCAATCTTGACGTTCGAGGAATATTTTTCTGAGTCGTGTGTGACGGAACTGCAAATCCCGTCGAGGATTACATTTCGTTTCTAAACGAGGCTGAAGAGGAAATATTTTTAAACTTCATTGTGTATTCATGTTTTTTTGCGAATGCGTCACCTCGTCACGCAACAATTTTTTTCGATCATACTTATCTGATCGCACGCATGAGCCACGTGACACCATTCTCGATCCATATATTCACTGTTCAAAGTTAAATTACAACGAAACCGTCGTATTATCATGTTAACCTGAAATCCTTAATTTCTTTTGCGCATGAAACTACTCTCAGCTGTGATTAATTAACATATTGTATAATTTCACCGGTTTTCTTATCGCTCGTGAGTCATTTATCAAGGCGTATTTTTTCACCGTTGCTAAATGAATTTATTGATTTTTTTTACGAACTTTTTTTTTTGATGGAGAAAAAAGTACATTGTTGAAAATTAGTTCGGTACCTGTTTGCTAACATTATTAAAGTTCTCATTATTTTATTTTTGTCCGTATTATCTCGAAATCGTGTTAATTGACGCAAACGCGTTGGTGTTTTTTTTCTAATCTTATAGTCGACGATCTGGAACGAAGGCAAAGGTCGTTTAATGCAAGCTCTATCACCCCCGGCGAGCCCGAAGAGGGCTGGTAGTCCCAACGGCAGCAGTAGCAGTAATAACGATGAAGATCAGACAAGGTACTACATCGAGGCATTTGACACTATTGACTAACTCGTGTGGAAACATCCACGCTCTCTACTCGCTGTTTGCATGTTAATACTTCAACACACTGCGCTAGACGAACTAACATGCTCGCCTGTATACCGTGTCAGTATTAACTTAATGTGTTTAAGAACATTAGGGATCAATAGACTTATATGTCGAAATGTGACGAAAGGGCACGTCATGGCGTTAAGCAGAATTTCGTTAATTAATTTAGTTGTTATCAAAATGATACGAGAAATTGTTTGATATTGCATTACATTATTGCGCCCTTGCGTCGCATCAAACATTGGTTAAAACTGTTCTACATTAACGATTGAATTTTTTTGTTTAGTTTTGTTAGTGTGACAATTAAAACGTTCGCTACCCGACCACATTTAATTGCAATCGAATCTTTGTGATGTAAATCAATGAAGAATCGAATCGAATCGACTCAGTAAATTAGAAACAAAAGTTGCGAAAAGGGTTTTTGTATTTAAAAAATTCCATGATACTCATTGTCCTAACTTATTCGTCGGTTTGAAAACAAAGACAAATGCAGATATATTAATTTATATACATTTGTATATTCTACTCCATTTTACTTGTGAACGATAGGTATTCATTGCAGTCTAATTAAACTGAATCAATCGTTCAATTATAGTCTAAAAATGATGTTCACAAAGATTTGGTCATACGTCCTGGTTCTACTTTGAGGTATTTACGTTTGAAACCTTCCATCCAACGGTAGTGAACGTGTTAGGATTAGGTTTATTGGGATTGTTACAGTTAAATCGTCATTCCTTTTGCTTATCATTTTAGGCAGTTCTATTATACAAATATTAACTTAATAATATTTTTAGAGAAAACAGGGATACCAAATTTATAGTACATTTTTTTATGTTCCTATCGAATTTTTCATAGAATTTTTCCATTGCTTTAAAAAAATTAACAATAACCGTTTGGAAACTATTATTTTTAAACGATCTTCGTCATTCATGTATCACTGGAAGCGAAGAGGATGAGAATGTAACCATCACGTATATCTTAAAGCGTCGCAAAGCGAATATCAGTGAATCAGCTTTGTATTTAAAAAATACCAGTCGACGTTTCATTGAAACATTTATTTAAATTCTAATCGAGTGTTTCATAAACTGACGAGACTTTCGACTTTCCCTGAAACCGCAAAATCGTCAAATCTGTGTTAAAATTTGTGAAGCCTATTCGCCTCGACTTAATCATCGTAAAATTTCACGTTTACAGTCCACCCCCAAAAAAGTCTGGGCGCTACGAGTTTCCCCAGACTAATCACTATCTCAGCGATGACTACAGCGACGACGACGAAGCAAATCAACACTCCAAGTGATAAAACTACCGTAACTCTCTCAAGCCAACTTCATCAACTCTGACCAAAACTAGTGAGCTTCGCGTGAGCCCTAGGTAAAACACGTCCCCGAAAAAAAAAAACAAAAAAAAAACGAAAAAAACGAAAAAGATAATAAAAAACATGTAAAAGACATCCTGTTGTTTACCAGCTGTAGCAGACGAGCTTGTTACTACGTTATCTATTGTAAAACTAGCGAAAGCGTACGACTGAGCATAATCACGGGTCTGTTTACTAAAACGTATGGTAATCTGTATATCCCACCCTCGAGTCTGTGAATTTGCGATTTAACAATTCTGCACGACCATTTAATGCAGGATTGGAAAAAAAGAAGAAACGCAAAGTAAAACGAATCTTTGGTTGAATTTTCCATCGTGTACGGGGTCTGACGAGTGCCCATTTTGCCACTCTGCAAACTTCAATCTGTTCGTTCTGCAACAAAAATATGGTAGAAAAAATACTGACAAAATTCATAGAATTACAGTAAAGTGTAATGTCTCCGATGTAGCAGTAAGAAATGTATTGCAAATATCCATACTGCTCTTATAAACAAAAGAAGGCAATGTGACTCTCGACGATACTTACCCGTACGCGAAGAGTCAATACGTCGAATCGATCTATAAGTATGGCGTACGGATATTGGTACGGATAGTGATAGTACGGATCGTACTATCACTCCCGCGGGACGCTCGTGTGTAGATTAAATAGCGCAATAATTTAAAGAAAAGTGAAGAAGAAACTCGCAGCGATATCCCCTAGCCGTTATTTTCACTTGTGTATAGTTTTTTTTTTTTAACAGTCGATTAATTTAATTAGCAGTTAAGTCGATGAAATTGGGAAGAAAAGAGCTTCGTCTAGCAGATTATCCGAAAATAATGATCCTTTGTACGAATATCCTATCGATACATTTTCTCGTTACACTCAGAATTGACCTAATAATGTATTTACGATTTACTATATCAATAGTGAGAAAAAAACAGTAACAAAAATAAGAAACAGCATGAGATCTGGAAAAATTCTAGAAGCTTTTCTCTCTTAGCCAAAATTTCAAATGGATCGCTTTGTCGATCGAATTAAACAAAGGAGAAAAAAATACACTGTACAGAAAATTATTCGTTGTAGATTTTTTTCGATAAATAGGCGCATAAACAATAATGTTTGTTACAACAAAAAAAGAAAAAAACCCACTAAAAATGTGCCGAGTTGCCTAGAAATTTTTTAGCTGCGTGATATAAAAACGGGAGAGAGCCACGTTTGTCGTTGGTGCGGATGAGTTAGTTACGCGTAGTTTAAAATTTAAAAAAAGAAACGAGAAATGAAAAATACTTATCCTGCCACCATGCATTCAGTAATTTTTTTCACGTTTCCGTGACGTCTGTATAATTTAACTCGTTGATTTGTTTTGTCTTTCATAGACTCGTTT
The DNA here is from genome assembly GCA_030522665.1 of Ichneumoninae sp. A BG-2022a. NCBI lineage: Eukaryota > Metazoa > Arthropoda > Insecta > Hymenoptera > Ichneumonidae > Ichneumoninae sp. A BG-2022a. The sequence goes on from JAPYZC010000165.1 coordinate 31,220, forward strand.
TTTGGATAGACAGTTTATAAGTATAGTCTGATATTGTCGAGTGTCGTTGACGTTTTTGCAACTGATACGATGATCAAAGGTTTTATGATAGTGAGAGATATGCTTCAAGTTCACTCGAATCACTTTACGTCTTTTTTTTTCTTCATTTTTTTTTTCCTTTCCTTCATTAATTTCGTCGTGAGGCAGTGTTGCAAGTGTGCAGTTATAGTATAAACTTCGTACATCGTAAATAGTCATTTCATCATTTTTCCTTTTGATTTTTTTTTCGATCTGTTTAGTGTTATTGTTATATGAATGATAAATAAACGGTATTTTGCGCCTACGACTGCCGTTAATAGACGGATGAGAAAGTGTGAAGAGAGCGAGAATGTACGTAAATACTGACACATTTATTGTCTCTTGTAAAACGTACCGAATGTGCCTGATTTGGATAGTTCAATTATCAGCGAACGTAACATACACTATATATATTTTTTTAGTACATTCAACAACAAAAAATGCACAGTAGTGGAGGAAACATGAGCCGAAAACACGTGCTAAAAAAACAAATTACAAAAAAGAAAAAAAACTGAAAAATGATTAAAAAAATAAATGAATAAAGCGACGCGCGAGGATCTCATGTAAGACCGAGTCACCACTATTCATACTGTATTTATATTTTGTTTAGCGTGTTGTTTCGACTCACTTAGACGACTAATTTGAAACTTAGGCGCTTATAACTTTAGAAGCAACGATGAATTAAAACTCGAAGTGCGATTGAGAAAGCCTCGTTTGATGAAAATAATTTTCTGATACCTCGATATGTTGTCCTCGAATTGATATATAAAGTATATATATATATATATATTATTTTTTTTGTTCAGCGAGCACAGATAACTATTATTTTCCTCCGAACAAATAGTCTTGTGTAATATATACATATATATATATGTACCCGTGTACATATTTGTAGACTTTTTATTTATTGAAATCATCATATACATCGTTTTTCTTAGTTTACATCGTGCTTTATAATTTGTAATTTACCGAGAATCTATCTTGAAAATATATTACTTTTGTTTATAATTCCTTTAGCAAAAAACAAAGAATGAAACGAACCACCCACATGTGTAGTAAAAGGCGTAAGAATGTGCTAATGGTATGTGTGATATATGGTTTAAGGTGAATGTATTCCCGGCTAAATTGTCATTGCGAATTTTATGCGAAGGAAACGACTTATAGATCGACACCTTAATAAAAAGTAATAGATTTTAAAAATCGTCACAATTGTTATCTCATTCAGTGCTCTATCTGCCTCGAGGGAGATTCCAATGTCGAAATTATTCGTTGAATTAAAACATGAAAATCGACTATGACTTCATCGTCTAATACCGGAAGTAGTAAAAGTGATGTGTACCCCGCAATACGATGGAAGAATTGACAACAGATCGGACCAAGTTTCGTCTGTATTTCAGCCATATAAACTAATCAAATATTCAGTTATTCCTCCTTTCGCTCACACCCAGCATTGTGCCGAGTTCTGTACCCTAAACCAACAAAACTTGGTATTCAAGCCGCCGCTCTCTCCGATTCAAATCCAACCGCCATACAGCGAGCTCTGTCGTCGACCTTTTTGTTCTCTCGTTCACGTGACCATACAGCTTCAACCGTGTATATACTTTACTCTCGGCCGACCACGTGATTCGATATTTGGATTGCGGACGAATGGGCGAGCGCCTCTGGGACAGTCGTTTTTATTCAAGGGTTTCGGGTAGTTTCGTGCCGCACAGAGGAAACGCGCGCGGCGTTGGACCAAAGTGAAGCGTTCAGGAGGCCATCAATTTCGCCGAGTGCAAGAAAGACGCACGGACAGTTAGTTGACGGCGGTTGATCGGATACAAGCGAAGGACAGCGAAACGCCGAACGCTCCGGCGTTTGTGTTCGACAGAGATAAGACTATACAGTTAAAGCGGCGATAAGTGAAGCGGCGGGGTGGGGGGGAGGGCCAGTAGAGGAGAGGAGTAGTGTGAGAAAGAAGAAGGCGCGCGCGCGCCCGCCCGTGAGAGTGAGACACCGATAGATCGCGAGCTCGCAAGTCGAATCGCTGGTAAATACGACGACGAGCGAGAGGTGCGTGGTGTGCGCTGACGAGAGTTTTTCCCGTGACTTTCATGTTGAATAAAGTTTAAAAATCATTAAGTTAAAGTGCGTCTGGTGGATGCACAATGGATTTTAAATGATAAACGGTGTTTCGTTGGTGTTCGCGGGTGTCCGGGGCCGGGATTTATATGCGAAAACCTGCGAGGAAGCTAGGCTAACGTACTGCGATCGGTGGTGGACCGATGTTGTAACGAACGGCCAAAATGGAAGAGCAAAGCGTTCACAGCAGTATCAGCGATATAAATAGTGAGGAGACCGTTAAGACAGAGCGTAAGTTTTTATAATTTCGATGAATAAACGTACTGGATATTGTGTGATATGTGCACGTATATATTTGCACTTTTAAAAACGATCGAGACAAAAATTTCGTCGGAGAGCCCCACGCTTCAGTTTCGATCTTGTGTGCATCGGAAAATCAAAATAGGCGAGCACCTGTCGGCACTAACCCTACCTCGGGATCGTCTAGCGTTAAGTTGCCGTCGCTACCCGACGATGCTTCACCGCTCTTCTACCTGTCATCTGCCGATCCTCTCGATCGTCTCCTCGTCCAGTTTCTCTTCAGATTATTTTTCACCGCACCCCCCAATGACGGTTGTAACGATAAATTGGGAACGCTTCTGGGTCAATTATTCGATCTTTTCTTTTTTTCATTCGTTTTTTTTTCTTTCTAAATTTGGCCTTGACACATTGCTTCGAGACAAATTACGTCAGACTCCGTCAATTCGGCTACGAGAAGAGGGCACCGTGGACAACGAGATTTATTACTGGTTGTCGTTTATTTTTTTTTAATTTTTTTTATGTCCAAAGTATTTTTTTTGCAAAGTTTCACAAACGAATGCTGATGCTTTGGGTCTTCGGGGGATTCGAATGTTCCAAGCTTGTTCCGCCGCCAAGATCCATCGCTGCAATTTACAAAGAACTCGTCGTCGAGGCTGCAATTCTTTGTGCAGCTACTTTTCGTACCTCTGTGAACTTGGCCTTGACACACTTGTTTGCGATAGTTATGCAGTAAGTTTCTGTTTGTTTGGCGAAAACTCCCGGCTCTCCGTAGGAGAAACAGGGTGGAGCATTCGTCGTACGATGGATGAGAATATTCCCCACAATTGGATTGTCCTTCGCTTCTTTTCAATCAATTTTTCTGCATAGCCCTACAATGTTTGCCCAATAAAAGTTCCATCGCTAGGACACGTGGAAAGTTCAATGCCAGTCGATGTCTTTTGTATCGTTGCTTTTTTATTCTATCACCGCAAACTTGGCCTTGACCTGTTTGTTCCCCTAGAATTAACTCGGGTTTCACTGATACGGCAATGACTCTTAGCTGGTAGATTCATTTTGAACTGGCGCTCCATCGTTCCTTTCCGGATTGATACAGTTTTTCATTGTGTAATAAAAAATTTCATTTATCAGAGATTCACCCGCCAATTATTGGTCAACCTTTTGTTTATAGTCTGTGCAATTTATCCAAACACGAGTGTACACCTTAACGTGGGTCAAGGTTCATTGCCCGTTGCTGAACTTCCATGTACCCATCACCGCGTATCATTTCGTACTTGGCTTTGAAATATTGTGTCCATGTTTGTCTGGTCGGCAATTAAACTGTGGCGCTACAGATAATGATGTAATTTTTGGGCCTGCAAAAATTCCATACTCAGGTTTAATTACCATTTTTCAAGCTGAATGTTATTTGTTATTGTAATTTTCGTCGTTCAATATTATTTGTTATTGTAATTTTCAAGTTACAATGTTATTGGTTATTGTAATTTTTAAGCTACAATGTTATTTGCTAGTGCAATTTTCAAGCTACAATGTTATTTGTTATTGCAAATTTCAAGCTGCAATGTTATTTGTTATTATAATTTTCAATCTACAAAGCAAGAACTTTGCCGAGGCTGTTTGTAACTTTTTAACGTGATCGAGCAGCTTTTGTACCAAAAATTCGCGAGCTTCGTTGTTTTCATCACTTTCGTACCGTTATTCCTTGATATTCGAAACTTTATGCTGCTGCAAAATTAACAGACGGTCAAATCTCGCGACTCTCTGAATCTACGTTCTCCTTTCCCTTCATCGTTGTCATTGATAAAATAACGTATTTATCGTTCAAAAGATAAGCCCCGGATGCTTTACGTTTCGTCTGTAAACAGAGATAAGCCTGGATGCAACGTCGACGATTAAAATTGCGAACAATACGGAGTCTCATCAAAAAAGCAAACCAAGATTTTCCGCAATTGGCATAACGGAACGCGAGTTTCGGATTTTAAAAGACCGATCCGAGCGAATTTTTCTTCAGCTTAACGAAATTTTTGTCAATCCACAAATTTATGCTAAAAAAACTAAAAAAAGTTATTCTTGACGACGAGTACACTTTTTTTTTCTTCGAAACGTTGCGTCTAGCGAAGACGCAACTTACCGAGAAATTATATACTTTCCACCCTTTGTTCTTCAATTCCATACTTTCCACACTGCAATGAGGAACATCGATCGCCACCGCAATTTCCTATGTAATTTCGTTCAAGCGTATATAAGAAAAATCGTACACTCGACGAAGCTGCGTTAACGGAAGTGCGAGGTACGCACGACGGGTATCATTCCCATGGTTTGTTAAATTCCAGTTAATTAAGTTAAACTATAAACTGGCGCTGCATTATTAAAGTCATTAAAACTAGTTTGGTCGGGCCGGGTCTCAACAAGGTCGTTTCCCTTGACGATTCAGCGCATTATTTGCATCAGCGGAATCCTCCGCGTTGCGCCTCGTATCCACTCTTATCCTGTGAACAAACAGGCGAAGCCATTTTTATTTTTATTATTTTTTCAACTATCTTTACAATTTGTCTTTGTAAGCGAAATCGTCTTTATTTATATTAACTGTTGCAACAATCTTTAAATTTATCTTCGCAAGCAAAGTCATTTTTATTAGTTTATTAATTTTTGCAACTGTCTTTAAATTTACCCTCGTAAGCGATGCATTTATCGATGTAAGTTATTGATATTACGAAGTTTACGAAATTTCGTCTTTGAAAAAGTTACCTCTTAAGTTTTTTCTATGTTTTTATCATGAAAAGCTTATGTATCAATTAAAATTATTTTTTATGTATATTTTATTGTTGCAGCTTTGATCATACCACGGAAGAAGCGAATATGTTTGGTCGGGCCAGCGGGTGAGGATCATGCCCTCGGTGCCGCCGCTCAACACTTCAGCGTTCCCGTTCTCAAGTCTGAAAGCGGCTTCGAGTACATCGAGGACACTGCGTACTGCACGTATTTTATACTCAAGCAGTTCGACGGACCGGAGTACGATGTTCTGCACAAAAGTGCCCATAGGTAAAAAAAATCACAGCAAACATTACCAAACCTTTTACGTACGGATTATGCCGGTCTGAAAAACATGAAAGAACAAAAATCCCTGAAATACCAAAAAGTGTAGTTTTTCCGATGGCACAGAAAAAAGTGCATCACCAACATCGGTATCGTGGGTTCGATTAAAAGAAATCAACACAATTTGTTCACAGAAAAATATCTCACGTACGTGAACAGCCGAGCCCATTAATTCGCATGCGACTTATTCCATAAATTTGTTTACACACATAGATATATATATGTTTTTTCGTCTCTTCCATTCGGCATTCGAACGAAGTTCATTGGCATTTCTTCGGGTTAATATTTACATACTCTTTCAATTTTTTTCTCCATAGAATATTGGGCCCCACGGCACTCCTCCAGCTGGCGGAGAAGAAAGAGTCTCTGCCCAGTATCACACGGCCTATGTACACACAAGCGATGCAAGGGACAGTGGTTGTCTTTACGGGTTTCAGGAAGAAGGATGAATTGGTAAGTAATGGCATCGCGCCCGGACAGTCGGCATTAGTCATCGATTGATTTTCTTGAATGAGGGAATATCTTAAGGGCATCCTAAGCAAACATAGGACGTTCCATAATAAATTTCGTTCGAGTACTTTTATGAATCATGTTTATGCTTCTGTTTGCCTAGACGAAACTCATCAACATGATCCACAGCATGGGCGGCAGTATAAGAAAGGAAATGGGCGGCAAGGTGACGCACCTCATAGCGAATTGCTGTGGCGGCGAAAAGTACAAGTACGCCGTCACGTTTCGAGTTCCGATTATGTCTATGAATTGGGTTATCGCCCTGTGGGACACGAAACACGACACGGCGAGCTACGGGAACAATGAGGAACTGGTGAGTTACCGGTTATTATCCTCTATGGATCTCTTAATTTTTTTTTCCTCCGAGGTAAACACTGCAAAGTTCTCGAAAAAGCGAGAGATTCTATCGGCGATAAAGGTGTCCACGAACACTGCCAGATATCAAATTTTTTTTTCAAGTACAAGTGAGTCGGAAATACAATTTTTCATGCATGTCCGGGGACTGGGACTGCTCCCTCACGTGTGCGGCGACTGGTACTTTTACCTTATACATCGGAAATAATATTCTTCAATCCCGTTTGATTTTGAGTCACTGTGACCTTTGCCGTCGAAGGAAGATTAAAAATAATTGATCGAAATTTAAATGATCGAAGATATTACTCGTTGCATTACGTTATACCGGATTGCACAGAAGTTCGAGCAGACAGTACATGTTTCTTCTTCGTTTCACATTACAGATCGCAAATTTCAAGCTGAAACCATTCGTCGGTGCCAAAGTGTGTTTCTTCGGCTTTCCCGAAGAGGAGAAGAAGCACATGTGCGAAGTTTTGCAGCAGCAAGGTGGCGAGCCTACGGAAATCGACGATCCCAACTGTACCCACGTGGTAAGTTTTTATTTTTTAAATCTTCATCGAAACAGGATTTTATCATAATTTCAACTCTGTAAGGCCATTCTTCGATCGTGCATCGTAAACCAAACGGCAGAGCACTTCAAGATTTCTCGTTTTATCTTTTAAAAAAGGTCATTTTTATTTTCATTATTTTTTTTTCTATTCTGTTAATAACACTTTTTCCTATCCACACAAACTTACGCAGGTTACAGATTTAGGAAATCGACGCTGCAGAGTCGCGGACACACAGAACAACACATATTCGTATTTCGATCAACCGTCGAGAATGTCGTCGATCACAACTGGCGATTTGTTCGATGCCGAGCCGTTTTCCTTCACATTTTACAATCCCTACACAAACACTATACCTCGATCGCTGACCGCGTTCACCAAAGATTCCATCTCAGGCTGGAACACCACGAGAACTCGGCAGAGACGTTCCGATCGTTCGGTCTCGTTGTACGACGTTCCATCGTGGCCGGGCTGCTTCGTCGACGTCGATAAAAAACGCTTGAGCGCCGTACTTCCAAAAAACACGAGTCACGATTCAGCTATATTCATGGATTGCACAGCTTCCGAGTGTACGAGTACCTCGGACGTTTCCGTCGCGATGTCCGAAGCGTATTCCACGCGCAACGAAACGGAAATTGATTCGGGTATCGACATGTCAACGTCCACGGGACTCTCTTACGAAACCATCGACACCAGCGCTGTCTCGAGATCATCAATGCGTCTGAGTCTGCCCGTAACGTCGGCGATCGCCGAGATGAGAAGCACCGCGACGTCGCATCGCGACACGAACGACGAATCTCGCATGGAAGTCGACAACGTTTTCTTGCCCGAAGCAACGAGCAACGACTGTTACGACAAAAATTTCCCAACATCGAGACTACCGAAATGGCAGAAAATCAATTGCTCGAGTGCTCCGCCTCAGATGGAATCCGTTTGCTTCAAATTCACGACTGAACTCAATCGTAACACGAGCGGCGTAGTGTCCGGCTTGCCGAGTAAAAAAGTAACGACGCCGCGACGTTACATGCGATGGAAAAAATCAAAGTCTTGCTTCACAATACCGAAAATGACCCCGCCGGACAATGCGAAATTCGTGAAAATTTACTCGTATCCGAATTTGTCGAGAAAATGCGACTCGCCGATGATCGATCAGCTCGTGCAGGACTCACCGCCGTTGTGTCGGAAGAGCTCTTACTCTTCGAGTACGCTGAGGCTCGCGACAAATTTGCTTGCCAAGCTCAGCGACATAACTTTTCCTCACACGTTCAAGCAGTACATGCAAGTAAGCCCACCGCGAAAGAGCCCGGAGAAAAATCCACCCAGACAGAAGTACACGCCTTTGCCCAGTCCGCTTCCGGTTCCCGCTAAAATGGCGAGACTCGCTAGGAACAATTTTACGAACAGTTCGAACGATACTTGTAATAGTTCGGAAGGGAAGATTGTCGAAGCTTTATCACCGACTTCCGTTAAACTGCTGGCTCAAGCTAGAGCCGAACACACGAAGGAGAAGAGGCAGGAGGACAAGCCATTTCTTGTGGTACCTTTGATTGAATTTTTTAGGTATTCTGTGGTTGAGGTTCCTCGTCAGGATTGGACAGTCGTACTCGGCATTATTTTTATCCGGATAAATTTTGTACGTAGCGGAGAATTATTCATTTTTTTTTTCATCGACAACTAAAGTTATTTATTGCAAGATACAAAGAAGCAATAGAATTGCGACCTCCGAATAATCGAACATATCGTGCAATAGAACCGAGTGCCGCTGTTTGTCTGATCTAATTACGATCGATGTGTCGTCCAATTACGTATGCCCCAGCAACCTTCCATAGACAACAATAATAAACCTACTGTGGACCTTTAATTAATTGAATTGAGTGGGAATATCCAGTGGTATCGGAGGATTCGTAGGAACGTGTCGTCTCCGTGATTTGTTCTCGTAGAAAAAAACAAAACAATAAACCTTTCAACCTCAACTTTTCTTTGAGGTTTGTTGTCAAGATTGGACAGTCGTACTCGGCATTATTTTTATCTGGATAAATTTTATATTCAGCGGAGAATTATTTTTAACTATTTTTTTTTTCATAGTCAACGAAAAGTTATTCGTTGCAAGTAACATAGAACCAATGCAATCGCGACCTCAGAATAATCAAACATCGTGCAATACAACCGAGTGCCGCTGTTCGTTTGATCTAATTATGATCCATATATTTATGTGTCGTCCAATTATATGTGCCGTAACAACCTTCCGTACACAATAATAATAAACCAACTGTGGACCTTTAATTACTTAAATTTAGTGGGAATATCCAGTGGTATCCAAGGAATCGTTGGAACGTGCCTTCTCCGACATTTGCCCCCGTAGAAAAAAAACAAAGCAATAAACCTTTCACGAAATGTCTTACCTGAACAGTAAATTATTTCACAGGTAGTGGACGAGTCTAACGTGAATGCGTTACCTGACTTGGCCTCGGTGCGGGCCCATATTGTCAAAGCTGAATGGTTTTGGACCTCGGTACAGAACGAAGGCGCAGCTGACGAAAAGGAATATCTGTTCGAAGATGTGAGTACGACAGAATTTGTTTTATTCGTTTTTATAGTTCTTATTAAAAATGAGTTCTTATTAAAGTTCTTAATAAAAAACGATTATTGCAATTTTCTGATTATTTTTTATTTATTTTTTAGTATTTGGAATCAGTTTTATCGCCAACTGCGTCAGCCAGAAGGGACAGCCAACAAGCTGCTACGCCGAGTACAGCTTCGACGAGACGTAAGCGCAAACGTCTCGCGGAAACTTTATCTAGTCTCGTGCACAACGGCGCCGATTCGCCGGCCGTACACAAGAGGCGTTCGAGCATCAGCGATGCTGGCCATCTCAGTGTCAGCGGTAGCTTCTTGGATTGCACGGCGAGTCCCGACAAGCAATTATTAGATGGTGAGACAATTTCGATATCACTAACGCCGTAGACGCTGAATTTTTCGAATTTATCTCATGTTACGCTTTATACTTTATTGCTATTTCTTCTGCAAAGCTTATTTTCAACATACCTCAAAATATTACAGAAAATTATCTTTGCAATCTTTAAAAGATCGATGATATTAGCAGTGCCGCGGCATCGATTAAATAACAGCTTACAAATAAATTAAAGTATAAGAAATAATTAATTAATTCCGTCGATTGCTGCGGCACTGAGTCGTTGAATTAATATCTAAATATCTTCCTTCGTCTTATGGTTCATTCGATTTGGCGAGTCGAAAGGGTTTTACTAACACCGATCAATTTGATTAATAAGAAGCAACAGCTTTAGGAAGCTTCTTCGGTTTTTTCATTTGGTGTTAACGAGGCTTTTAAAAAAACACTCTGCGACTATTTTTTTTGAAATTTTTCACTAATAATAACATGGACCATACGAGAGGGAAGAGATGTGTCAATAGGATTGTGTTCGTTAACTGACAGATATTCCAGAGGTTGAAGCTGTCAGTACAGAATCATCGAGAAAAAACCTTTCGCCGCGTCACCAAGTCTTTCTCGAGTTGGTGCAAACTGAGTCGAATTACGTTGGCATACTCAGTACAATAATGACGGTACGTATGATTGCGCATAAAGTTTTTTTTTCTTTTAATATTTATGTTGTATAAAACGTTTTGCAGTTGTTCAAATCACCGTTGGAAGATCTAATCGAAACGAGTGGTGAATTGTTGAACAGTACAGAAGCGAAGATAATATTCGGCAATTTTCCACCGATCTACGAGGTTCACAAAAAGATGTTGGAAGAGTTGAGATACAGTGCGGCACACTGGGCCGAGGATATAAGCATAGGAAACATATTTCTCCGATACGCTCCCGATCTCGTCAAGGCATATCCACCTTACGTCAATTTCTTTGAGAACACGAAAGAAATGTTGGATCAGTGCGATCAGAACAAGCCAAGGTTTCACGCTTTCCTCAAGATCTGTCAAACGAAACCCGAATGTGGCAGGCAAAGTCTGAAAGAGTTATTGATCAAACCGGTGCAAAGACTACCCAGTATTAGCTTATTATTAAATGGTGAGTAATTAATAAAAGAAAATTCGAAAAGAACGAATGTAATAATCTTGCGAATAATTAATTGTCTAATCAAAGAATATTATTTTTTTCTACAGATATTCTTAAGCATACAAATAAGAATAATCCAGACCATAGCGCCTTGGAACTGTCGATCAGCAGTATTAAGGAAGTTATGACGTACATTAACGAGGACAAAAGAAAAACCGAAGGGCAGCTAGTGATGTTCGATATTTTTAATGAGATCGACAATTGTCCACCACATCTCGTATCGTCGCACCGTTCGTTCATCGGCAAGTGCGACGTTATGGAATTGAGCGAGGGATTGAGCGGTCGCGGCGATCATCTGGTGTTGTTCTTGTTCACCGACACACTGGAGATATGCAAGAAACGATCGAAAGCTTTCAACTCGTTGAAGAGCCCGAACACGGCCAACGGCCTGCACTCGGCTAAACTCAGTCAAGGCAAACCGTACAAACACATCAGGATGCTTTCACTTAGTACTATCAAGAAAGTCGTCGACATTCGAGAAACCGACGGTCAGTAGAGATATATTCATCAACTTGCTAATAAATGACACGTTCGATTAAGCATTCAGTTTTTGGGCAGAGCCTCGGCAATTTATACAATATACGAACATCTCACTCGGTTAATTGCAATATTTATAACGATGTCTGTTTAACAATTTAAATTGCAGAGTGTCAAAAAGTGTTCGCTCTGATGGTACGAAGCAATCAAGAGTTGAAAGAAAAACTCTTTTCCTTTACGATCACTGACGAGGAAGTGAACAAGACGAATTATCTACGGACCTTGTGCCGACAAATGGCCAACACTGTTTGCAAAGCCGACGCGGTGAGTTGATATGCATTGCAATAAACACAACAATAATGATGAAAGTCGTTATACGCGGAACACTTTGATTAATTGAATTGGTCACTTTTTCCAGGACACGTTCTTGATTAGTCTCGACTCACATCAGCTCGAGATTGACACTAGTGATGTAGCGTTAGGTACATTGAGTAAAGCATTTAAGTAAGTATTTCAACGCGTCGTTTATTTTCTTTTTTTCTTTTCTATTTAGTTATTAAAATATGTTAGAATCTGGAGTCAATGGATACTAGCAGTTCTGTAGTTGATTAGTTTTTTGACTTCTAAATTCGACTCAACGTAGAATATCTTAGTGCATCAGTGACTGAACATTTTCTTCGATTGTAGATAACAACTGTATTTTTTCTGCACATCGTAGCGGTTAATTTATTCATAAATTCACACTGAATATGACATGAGGAGGTGGTTGACAGCATCGGCTTTGATAGACAAAAAAAGAAAGTAGTTCGATAGAAAAAAACTTCAGTCAAAGTACACAAATGTAGAATTATAATTTTTCATCGCTATTAATGCAATTATATTTATCTCTGATTTATTGCATGTGAAACAAACAAAAAATAATGGGACGACATCACGTTTGGTTGCAGGAGCCTATTTCAAAATTTTTACCTGGAGTATATGGACCCGTATGTGTTCCTACTCAATAGCATGTGTGAAACCACGTTACATGTCCCACTACCGTCAGTTTTCGCACCAGGCTGAATTACGTTTTTTTACTTGCTTTTGTTACTTACCCACACCTTGCTTCATTAGAGTTTGATTACAGTTCTAATATCTTAATACACTTTTTAAGAATAAAAAAAACAATATCTTTAATTCAACCAGTTCAAGAATTGTACCTCGCATTCAATTTTTTCGCATACAATATATTCTAATACTAGCAGGTTGTTGTGGCTCTGGCGCTTTGCGCCCTCGCTATTGACTATGAAATTTACAAACCCGAATTTTTTTACTGGAAGTGACGTTATATCACAAATACGTCACTTCCGGTTTGTAGGGGAATAAGAATAATTGTAAGTCCTGTCAGGACTTAGAATATTCAGCCCTCCCCGGAGGGTAGTACAAACATACAGACAAATCCACAACTTTCTAATATAGATAATAGATCCTGCAACCTTATAATTTTGTTTTTTCTTATTCTCTTTACATGAGACATCTTGACATTGCGATAAAAATTGCATGTATTTTGGCTTGAGATTGCCGTGGCTTTCACACCTCCTCATTCATAAAATCTACTTTTCCAATTTTACAACTTAAAAAAGAAATTCTTAATATTTTATTATTTTCGGTGCTTCAAACTTGAACTGGTCTGACGCAATGTTTTATCTCTCTTTGACGCTAAACTCCTATTGTTTGTGGAAAACTTTCTTTCACTCATTAATCGATATTTTCTGATCGGATAGTAAGTTTCAGCTGATACATGCCAGCCGTGAACAATTGATGCGAAATTACTCGCTTTATTGGATTTTCAATGGACACAAACGGCTTGTACAATTTTTTTTAGAACAATTAAGTCCCTTGCATCGATTTATGAATGAAAACTTAATTACAAAACAATCCTATAAAAGAAATCAAGAAATATCGATATATGAAGGAAGAATAGTTTTCGATGGCAACCATTTTTTTAAATATAACATGTTTTTTCGACAAACATTGATATATTTACGAGAATTTTCCTTGTTCAGGTTTGCATCACGTACGAGAATGAAGGTCGGGCGTGCGTTCAGCTTCAACAAAACTCCGAGCAAATTGAAGAGAGCAATGTCGACGATGATGTCGCCTTTCGGCTCGACGAACAGTCTGACACCGGCGAGTCAGCAGCTCGCACAGATGCGGTTGGCGAGTTGCAACAACATTAACGTTAGTTGATTATCTCTCATTACCAGAGAATTAATTATTACTATATTTTCTTCTTTTCCCCCTCTCCCTTTGGTTTATGCTCTTTCTCGCCTTCTACTCCGCTTGCTCGCTATCGTTTCACGACAGGAGATCGCCTCGTGTTCTTATCTCGAGATTTATTTGAAAGATCTGTCGATCCTATCGACGAGACCTCATCGAAATTACAAAAAAAAAAAGTAATTGTGCACGTGTGAATTTCTGCATTTTCGTTTGACTTGTGACTGCCGCTGCTTTCATTTTTTTTATCTTTTAGTCCTTTTATCCTATCGTATAACTCTTATTCTTACGCCGGATGCATCTATTTTTCTAGCTTGCGCCTCGTTGATCCGTTGCTCTAACGGGGAACCTCCTGTATATCTGCCCTCATCTACCGTTTCTGTACGCGCTACCATAACATATCTTCGAAAAATCAGCATGTAAATAATTTAACAAAAAAATCAAACAAACAAAAATCTGGCATGCGCGAATCCATGACCAGATCTCAATGAGGTCGCATTTTTGACGATGACTATCACGATTATTTGTGTGTTCATGCGATACGTAAAAAAAAACCAAACCAAAATGTGGATATAAATACTTCATCACGCGTCACATGTAAGTACATAAAAGAATAAAAAGTTAAGTAGACATTTTTATTGTTGCTTGGAAAATGAGCCTTTTATGATGGATAGAAATAGCGAGAGCGAGAGAGCGCGAGTTTGCAAGTCGGTCGAAAAACTACTGGACCTCGTACGTCGCATCTTCTCTCGTGAAAGCGATTCAAGAGTCGATTAGAGTAGTTCAATAAAAGAAACGACTGAAATATTAAATTAAATTTCGAAAAAAAAACATTGAAGAACAAAGAACGTCTGTTTTTTAGGAGTGCAACGTTTTGCAGTGTTTCGACTGGCTCAAAATGCTTCGCGACACCGATTCGCGTTAGAAATAAGTGCCGTGCATCACGATAGATTGTTACATGCGTTTATTCACTTCGGTTACTCTTAAATTCGTCGTGTCAGCCACTGCGTGGTTGTTAACAATGAAATTGTCATTTTTTTTTCGGCAACGTCTGCGCTTTCGTTAAATTTGCCAAAGTTTTTCTACGAAACTCTGTAGAATTATTGTTTGTAGCCGACGAATGAGCATTTTGATGATAGTTCGTTCGACGACAGCGCTGAGTTATTTTTTTTGTTTTTCTTTCGGAGAGTATAATGAAACGATGGTTTCTTTAGAGTTTTTGTGAACGATGGGTGATCTTTTTTTTGTTGTTCTTATCTCTTGATTTGATCAATTACAATCTGAAAATATACAATCTTTTTGCAACGTTTAAACGGCAGTGTTAAAATTCGTCGAAATTATTTTTTTTTTCTTTTTGTTGTTGCGCTGATGTGATCCCCATACGATAGTTTTGTGTTGCCGAAGGCTCGAAATTGCCTGTAAATCTGTGCATGTTTTTGTTCTAACGATAACTACTACTTGTCCTCGCACGCTCCCTCCGTAGATCGATTGATCTTGTGTGGATTTTGGTTGTTACTGTTGGGTAAATTACTACGTACTTGTTAGGCCTACCAGGTATACGAAGGGTTAAACACAACACTGCTAAATTGTTCTCACAAGTTGTTAGAAAATTCCTGAAAAAAACTCATATAGGTGTGTGTATTCGGAAGAAAACGTTATTCCTTGTTGTATTTCCAGGAGCTGGGTAATGGTGGTTCAGGCTCGCCGACACGAGACGATGTTCTCGTAGCTCCAATGTCGGTCCAGCCGACACGGAAGGCAAAGTGCAGTTCCCTCAGTATGGCTTCGCTGCGAAGGTTGTAACCGATGTCAGACACACGTCCCATCATCAAATAATCAATCATCATCATCATCAACGTCATCAACTCATTAACTCTCCTACATACACAACAAAAAACTCGCAACAATCATTGCTCAACTACAAATTTGTCGTATCAGCTTCTCAGTCGCTACTTACTTATTTTTTCCCCCCTAATTTTTGTTTTCCGTCGATACGTTCAATGTTTCCTTCCAATCGTTCACGCTCCATCCTCTGTACGTTGTTTTTTTCGGTAATGTTACACTTGTTCCCGAATCGGACGAAAAAGCATACCTTCGCATCCGATACCTTCTGTGTGCCTTCTTTTTATAGTAAATAGCAACATATCTCCGATCATGCTCTGCGTCTCTAACGATGTCACTAAGCTTTCCAGTAACGTGAAGTTTCGTACGAGAATGAAACGGAAAGAAAACAAAATGTATGTTACTGCGTACGAAACTTACTGTCGACGAAAAATTCTAAGTGTCTCACCGTAATGAAACGTGATCGCGTCTCACTTTGTTGTAAATACTTTGATAATCTCGCGCAAACAACGATACTAATACCGGCATCGATCGAACACTTGAGTTTCCTGACGAATTTCTTTTGGTTCTTTTTTCTATCGAGAAATTGCGATCAGGACGGAGGAGAACCGAAGGTCGCTGAGGATGGTTGTAAATTGTCATTTTTTTTTTCGGAACAAAAAAAAAAACATCGACAAAGTTATATGGCCTGCCGGATTGAACACCGAATCGTGCCTGAATGTGTTCCTGTTTATAGGCCGTGACGTTGACGATTCTACGCGTCTAACTTGTATCTATAATTATCGACAATATCGTCAACATTACAGTCTATACACAGACATATTTTATATATATATATATATATAGTATATAAAAATATATTATGTTTGCTACTATTATATAAAAAAACGAAATTCTTGTAATATTAGAGAAAACGCAAAAAAAAGCTAACGTTCGCTGCTTCTAGATTATCATTCGATTATTGCCATTAATGTATTAACGCCTAAGACTGTTGGCAAATGCCGGTCCACGTCGCCGACTAGTCTCAACTCTCTATATTATTATTGTGCATCTCGACGGGAAACACCTCGATGTTCGTTCGCTAAAAACAAACAAAAAAAAACACTCACTTTCAAATTTGTAAAATATTTCGATACATCAAAACTAGTATATTATTATATTATTATTATTATTAATATTATTAAAAATACGCTTCTATGTAATCTTGCTTGCATTTTTTTTAATTCACTTGTGCAATATGTGCTAATGAATTGTTTATCGGTAATCATCACCGAGTAACTTCTAATTCTGCTGATCCAAAACATGCTGCATTGCGATTGAACTATTTGCGCAGTTGCTAAATGTAGGGAATTACGAAGAAAAAAAATTGACAACGTATTGATAGGAGTAATAATTTTTACACGTTTTCTTCTGTGACAGAACGGTATTATTACTCCAGTGATTGATTGGTCTCGGATAATTTTTTTTTCACAGTGTGTGTTTGTGTAATCGTCAACAAATATGATTCTCCCATAACAAATAATCGTTTTACCCATGGAGGACATAAAACGTTAAAGATTAAACCGTACAACGTTATCTTTTCTCAAATCGAGCTGCAATCGTCTCGATCGTTTGGCATTACTAAAAAAAAAAGCTCACCATTAATCATCCCTTGATACATAAAATTACTTGAAATTTCATCTGCAGACTATAAATAAAATCGCGTGGCGTTATTTAGCGAAAACGCCTCATTGCGATTGAAAATCATTTCTAAATTCCAAACACAGCCAAATCACAGTAATTCATGTTACACTCGTGCACGAAAACAAAGTTTCTTCGATTTTATTTTACGTTTTTTTCTTCTTTTTTTTTATCTTTTCTATTCATTAGAAACTGTTCGGAGGAGGTTGTGCAGGACAAGGCGAAGCTTTGAGACGTCGAGAGAAAGTGTCAAAAACGACAGCGGTAAATCCAGCCTAGAGGGCTTCGGGAGTCTTTGGTGGCACGTCGAAGAGACACTGGCCCGTCGATAAATTCAAGGGAAAACGAGCGAAACCAACGAGCTATGTATTCTTCACTGGCGTCTACCGGCGATTTACGTCGAGTGGCGAAAGAACGCATATCCGCGACGTCACTTCCAACTTTTACACTAAGCCATTGACAATTAACTTTTTGTTGTCATAAAATTATCGAGGCCGTTTAAATATAGAGGAAATATTTCAATAAAATTCGAGCCTCCACAGCTCGCCGATCAAATTGACTTAGGAGGTAAAGACGAAAAAAATACGGCTGAGCGA
This sequence comes from Ichneumoninae sp. A BG-2022a, assembly GCA_030522665.1. Lineage (NCBI taxonomy): Eukaryota > Metazoa > Arthropoda > Insecta > Hymenoptera > Ichneumonidae > Ichneumoninae sp. A BG-2022a. Next base: position 49,087 of record JAPYZC010000165.1, read on the forward strand.
TATTTCCAGACTTCTCTTGAATTGAAAAGAATTGTCTTTTTCCATTTTTTTTTAAATTTTTCCAAAATCTTTTGATCATATTTTGTTATTGAACATAACAAGTTCAATAACAAAAACTTCGTCAAGTCTCTCAGCGCTGCACTGAAAAAAAAAATCATTGACTCGAGTCAAATTTGATTGCGGGCTGCCAAAGAAAAAAATTGTTATTGCAATTCTACTTATAATTCTAACAATTCCATACGGGATTGAAACGATAACACGTCACCTTGACAATCTTGCCGTCGTTGTTTCAATATCATATGGAATTGTAAGAATTGAAATATAATCGGAAAAACAATTTTTTTCATTGGCAGCCCGCAAGCAATTTTTTTTTCAGTGTGCTTACACGATTTTTTCAAGTAATTTTCGATAACATCCGGTAATTTTTTTCTTCTGCAATTTAACTTCAGCACGCAAATAATCACCTCGACGACAAGTGCACGTGCTGCTTCTCAAAATTTCTAAGCCTCTGAGAACGATAACGAGATTTCCGTACCGCGTTGCAGTCTACCAATGCAATTTCACCTAAGTCGAGTACACGCTAAACACCGTTCTGTCCTTGTGTACAGTTTATCAAGTTTCGCTAAAATTTGGAATAATTTACGGTAAAGCGTTGCGAAACTTGTCCTCGAGTGCCATAATTATAGTTGAAACGGTCTTGCGACACGGTGAAGTGCCCCGTACCAACGAAACGGTGTTACTCGCTGCACAGAGTACTCTACGAATTTACGGGAAAATTACGCAAATTTCAACGTCAATGTCGCGTATTACAAAGTTCTCGCACAAAGTACCGGAAAGGAAAAATTATCCACCACTCTATTTTGCCGCTACTCCATGGACCCTGGACGACAAGAACGGAAATGGAGGAATAATGGGAAACGAAGCTCGAGATAAAATATGATTTTCCGGTTGAATCTTGCGTCCCCAAAAAATCGTTCACATTATGCAGTATTTTCATATCGAAGCGTTAGTAAGCTCAATTTTTTTGGACAAATTTCTCAAAACGTTAATGAGGCATAAAAAGTTATCGATTAAAAACAGCTAATTTATCCGATGTGATGCAACCGTGAGAAACATTTTTTTTGCACACAAATTTAATCCCAAACGCTCGAAAATGCACTCAATCGGGATATGTGCGACCTCCATAGCGCACAAATATGATTTCGTAACACCGTGATAATATTGATAATAATAATAATAATAATTGTATCCAGACGATGGGAAGAGCTCAAAATTTACACTATCCCGTGCCATTCGATAAACCAATATGCAGCTAATGCCATCATCGATAAATTATATAACATGGTTTCATAATGTAATGTCACGACGGGAGCAGAAAATTTGCCAAAATTATAATCACCCCTTCCGTGAATAATTCGAGCGTAAAAATGCTCTTTAACGCGCAACGCGTAAGTATGAAATATACAATTTGTGTTATATCGAGCGACAAGATTCGATTGCGAATAGTCGAAAAAAAATCTATATATAGCCAATATATATATATGCCTAAAGATGTACAATAATCGTTTATACGACACATATCGTTACTAAGTTAGTGAAACAATATGATAATAGCGAAAAAGAGGTAAATCCAAAACTGGTCGATTATCGAATGAAATGTGTAAATGTGTTTAGATTTAGATATTGCATTGTGTCGAGCAGAGGGAGCACTTATATTGTCGTAATTGTATTTCGAAAGAAGGAATTTCTACCAGAATTTTTTAATAGCGAAGTGTCGTATTCGTAAAATTTTTTCGACGAAAAAAAAGACTAATTAGCGATTTAAATTAGGAGTTGGAGAGCAGTGTTGTGAAATTTTTATATATACGTTCATGTATGCTATATATCTATTTTCGTTTTCTTATTTATTTATTTTTCTCGGAGATACGTAAAAATCGGCGAAACACGTATGTCACGATAAATTCTTTAAATTCGACTGTGCTGCAGTGTCTCTTTTTGATATTTTTTCGTCGATACTTGATATCATTTCTCTCGTTTTTTTAGCCAACACTTCGATCACCGTTTAATTTTAAGTTTTGAGTTTTTACGAATCGGTATAGGATTTGAGAAGTTCGATGAGACTCGAATTTTTGTCTTTAGATTTTTATTGTATTCGACGGATTCGACTTCGAAAACGTCGAGAATCTTGGGTCGAGTTCCGGTACCATTTTGTTCGACCTTTTTTGTTGTTGTTGTTTTTGTTTCTTGCTCGTCGTTGCCCGAACGATTGTGACGAAGAAGAGCTGGGAAATTTTTTTGTGAAGATGCAACGATCGGTGAATTGAATAAAACAAAAATTGTCCTTTTATTTTGCGGCTCGCAGAATCGTAAATATTAATTTCGATCTCGAGCCTTTGTCAACGAACATCGGTGCGCGCACTTTTTTGTTCGCAATCTCGCGACACATGTATTTTTTTTTTATTGAGCATATGTTTACGTAGAGATTGGGGTGTACATAAGTAATTCCATAGGGCCTTTCGCAAATAGATCTTCGTGCGTGAACGCCGAGAAAAAAAATTTCTCGGTGGAACGCTAAGGTTTATTATAGTACGGCGGAAAATCGTGTAACTTTTCGCTCGTGCGAGTTTACCGTTTATCCGCAAGACAGGGAGAGGTGGATGACGGGAACAAAGTTTTCACGAGATTTTCCATCCCAAATGCCTGTTTGCGCAAACATTGTAGGGACGTAACGGGTTCGTGTACACTTACACGCACGCACGCTCGCAGCTGGGCTGTGAAACTGGTGGAGCAGTTTTGTAAACTATAAATTGTGCGAGAGGCAAAAGCACAACGCGGCGGCTGGGTGGATGTTAGCTTTGCGTTTCGCAAACTTGCACGAACGAGGAGGACTTACCGTTTAATCTGCATCATTGTAAATATTTATATAATTATAACGGCCTCAGCCTCACACGACGCACTTATAATATAAACATTATTACATACATGTAAACATAATACATAATATTTTTTATTACAGGCGTAAAAATATTGTACTGTGCTGTATAGCGTAACTCACGATCATAGATACATGTAATCACACGATCGCTACTATTTATATATGAAATTTACTTTAAATGATGAATTGTAAAAATCGTAAGATCTTTAATATGTAAACCCGAAAGCAACAACAGCTTGAGTTATTATTTTCGACGTATGCTCCGATTAATTTTCACAAATACCTTCTCTCTAACCTGAGCGGTAACGATCGGATATATCGATGAATCGGCAAATTAACGAGCCAACAAATAAGAATTGCCTTTACCTATCTTTGATCACCGGTCCAAATTTTTATTAAATTCAATAAAATAAATATCAGTATACATGTAATATAAATATGCTCCGATTCATTTTCACAAATACCTTCTCTCCAACCCGAGCGGTAACGATCGGATAAATCGATGAATCGTCAAATTAACGAGCCAACAACAACAATTGCCTTTACCTATCTTTGATGACCGGTCAAAATTTTTATTAAATTTAATAAAATAAATATCAGTATACTTGTAATATAAATATGCTCCGATTAATTTTCACGAATACCTTCTCTCTAACTCGAGCGGTAAGTACCGGATAAATTGATGAATCGTCAAATTAACGAGCCAACAAATAACAATTGCCTTTACCTATCTTTGATGAGCGGTTCAAATTTGTATTAAATTTAATAAAATAAATATCAGTACGCTTGTAATATAAATATGCTCCGATTAATTTTCACGAATACCTTCTCTCTAACTCGAGCGGTAACTACCCGATAAATTGATAAATCGGCAAATTAACGAGCCAACAAATAACAATTTCCTTTACCTATGTTTGATCACCGATCCAAATTTTTATTGAATTTAATAATATAAATATCACTATATTTTCTTTGTTTATTAGCTACACTAGAAAAAAAGTGTATTTCGTCTCTCGAACCGTTCCTCGTCTTGACCTATTTTCGCAAATACGAGGGGGACGTTTCTGAACAGTTATAGTCTTACGGCGCGTGACCGTCTGGATCTGAAAGAGGGTGTGCAGCGCGTTGATGCACGCCTGGCAATCTATACCAACCTCGTTATTGTGCGGCGAGTTGTCCATCGCCGGTCAATATTTGATCTTGGTTCTCCGTCCTTCGGTACCCTTTCCCGGATGGCTTGTGCGCGCTCACGTAGCGGCTCTCCCGATACCTCCTTTACTTATCCTGTACGTTTAACGTCCGCGTAACGCTAACGCGTACTTCGCAATGTGTTATGCCGCTCTGCCGGCTCTCCTTGTACATACCTATTCGATTTGATTTATCGATTTATTGAAAACGCACGATATTAAAACAGACGCGGCGAGGGTCGAGGCCTCTCGTGTGTTATTGGGGGGGAGGTCTTGCGAAGCGTTTTTTATTAGAATCTGCACTTGCGTCATCCCCGCGCGACGGAAGAGGGAAAGAAAGGAAGGAAAGGACGGGGGCGCGCCCGACACTAAATACTCTACGTGATCGAGGGTGGTTGCATAGTATGAACGGTGCATAGACACTATCCACGGACGCTTTTATCCTATAATCTCCGCTTGCTTTTCCGAGAGGGCTTTTGCGGTAAGAGCCATTTGAGGCTATCGTATATTTTTTTATACAATAATTTTTTTTATATACTCGGTAAAAAAATGGCCGATGAAAAAAAAAAATTGTTTACTGATATTGCTATTAATTATACTCTTATTTTTATTTTAACCCTTCAATTACGGGGGACTTTTTACGGAGAGCTAACGACCATGTCTTCTTTTAAGCACGAAAACGATACGGATGTTGGTAAAAAATAAATGTCTGCATTTGAGGCATCTGAGGCTGTCGTGAATTTTGTATACAATTTTTTTTTTTTTATAAACACCGTAAAAAAATGGCCGATGCAAAAAAATTTATAGTTGACATTGCGATTAATTACACTCTCATTTTTATTTAAACCCTTCAAGTACGGGAGACTTTTTGCTGGGAGCAAACGATTCTGCCTCCTTTTTAGTACAAAAACAATACGGATGTTCGTAACAATACTTTTTATGCGTTATAAAAAAAACAACAGTTCAAGGTACGTCTTTGCATTTTTTAATATTTTTTTAAAACACATCAACACCTTATTCGAATCCTTCGAAGGTTGCGTCTTGTCAAATTCTAAGTCTTCGTTTTACAAGTACGTGAACGAATCGTTTTTTTTTTTTTTTTTAGAATCCCAATCGAAGCGAGCACGAGGCTTAATTTTCGCGCGAACGAGACAAACGTGATTCGATCATCTTGTGTATTGTTTAGTCCAGGGGCTTCCAGGGGTAAACGAACGGAAGGGCAAGGATGAAAAGCACATTGAACAAACGTCCTGCACAGGTCGATCGTACGATCGTTTGTGCGTGCGTGCGTGGGTTTGCGTACGAGGCCGTATAAACCGAATGGGCAAATATTTTCCGAAGTGAATTTATCGGCCAGCGAATCGTAGGCGGGCCGTAACAACGGGCACGTGAAAATCTGCTTTGGCAAGTGTATACAGTGTTTACGGTACGTTATGCGTAAACGGGTTGAACGGGCACATTTATTGCAAAAATAATATAACTGTACAGATATGCATATGAGTACTTACGCATGTGCCTTTATTTTTCGCTTCGCAGACGATCACTGGCTGCGAAGTTCAGTACACACACTGGACAAAAATGGAGTTATTGGCTATACGCAAAATAAAAAAGAAAATAAAAAACGTAACGCTAAAAGGCCGTTCGATAAAAAAAAATAAATAAAAAAATAAACTCGACACACCAAGCGGTTTTATAAATTGCGAAGCATAAAACAAGTGAGACTCGATATCGATGCGCAGAGAATTTCGTGGATCGAGAAGTAGCTCATCGAAACAATTGCTTCGCAGGAAATTTTGTAATTCCCAGTCACCAAAGTTGAAAAAACAATGAAAATACAAATACAACGGGAAATGCCCTTAAGCAAAAAAATAAATAAATGATCAATTTTCGCGGAGCAACACTCTGCAACAACGTGTTTCGGACTCCGTGCAGCCGGAGTTCGGATTGACGAGAGCATAAAAGGGGGAGAGCATCGTTAAACCGACCGCAGCTTTTAGCCCGCACTGCACAGTCCAATAGTTTTTAACGAAAAAAAAAAAAAAAAAAAACTCCGACGTTGCCGCCGCTGTTGCCCTTTTTTTCCTTTCCTTGCTCGGGGTCTTTTGTGCGGGTTTACGGTTGTGCAGTATAGTTTTTATTTTTATTTTATTTTTATTTTTTTTTCGTCCGTTCAAAAATTGCACTGTACATGGTAAAAGGAAGAACGTAAAAAAACAAAAAAAAAAAAAACTCCGTGAACAGATGGATACATCGAGGTGTACCGATAATACGCGTTCCGCCTCTGACTGAATATATACAGAGAACAAACAATGCGTCGGGTGGGGGGGGGGGGGAGGAAGGGTGGGAGCGTTGTATACCTTTATATGTAAACTCTCGCGTTTCCGCGATGCCCGTAGAACTACGAGACTGGAATGCTGCGTCGGTGTGTCGATGTGCGTGCGTGAATGCATACATGTACGACTTTGACGAATTTTCGGCGCGTTATATTTGTTTCCCCTCGTCGACGCACTCGATCGATCGCATATTCGGGAAACACGGCGTTATGTCCTCTCGCATGGAACTGTTGATCGACACATGTCCGGATGGTAAACGGTGTCGTTCACCCAAACGATTACGTGCGCTATCCCCCTCGCTCTATCACTTCGATATGCGTCGTTGTCGAGCGTGATTTTCTAGGCAACGATGATAAACGTCGGACACTCGTACGGAATCAACAGAGTACGTTGCGCGGGGATAAAGAAACATTTGCAATGACTGTTGTTTATCTGTGGACATTATTAATGGAGCGTACATCGACGGCAAAGCTTTCCGACTGGTTAACCCGTCGAGTCCAAAGTCTCCGTACAATAGTAATAATAATCAACACAATAATAAAGTTCATGTCGATCGGACACCGATACTCACCGATACTCGCATCGTATTCACAGATATTCAAGCGATTACTCACAGGTACTCACAGATCCTCAGAGATACAGATACTTACAGATACTCACAGATACTCACAGATACCACAGATAATCACAGATAATCGCAGATACTCACAGATACTCACAGATACTCACAGATACTCACAGATAATCGCAGATACTCACAGATACCACAGATAATCACAGATAATCGCAGTTACTCACAGATACTCACAGATACTCACAGATACCACAGATAATCACAGATAATCGCAGATACTCACAGATACACACAGATACTCGCATCGTATTCACAAATATTCACGCGAATACTCACAGGTACTCACAGATCCTCAGAGATACAGATACTTACAGATACTCACGGATACTCACGGATACTCACCGATACTCGCGGATACTCGCGGATACTCGCGGATACTCGCGGATACTCACGGATACTCACGGATAGTCGCAGGCACGCACATCAACTCACAAGTAGTCACACGGATAGTCACAGGTACTCACAGATCCTCATACATACTTACACATACTCACATATTCTCACATATTCTCACAGATCCTCATACATAATTACACATACTCACATATTCTCACAGATCCTCATACATACTTACACATACTCACACTCGCAAAGATGCTGCGATCGCGCGAGCCAATATAACCGGTAGTCATAATAATAAACGAAGGTAGAAGGCATTTATGTTGATTGGCGGAAGACAGAGCACGATACGGGATGGTGATTAGAAATTCTGGTGTGTTCACTCCGTTCACACGGAGCAATACAATAATCGTCATCGCCAAAGTGGTGGGTGAATTTGGTGAGTACCCGGAAGTTTACGCAATGAAGCGACACAATCACCATCGAGCGAAGAGACGCGACTAAATATACACCGAAATATATATGCAGTGGGGTTTTTGGAAATTAATATTTGGCATTTTTTTATGCAATTTCTGTTTAGATAACATGCAGAAAAAAAACGATTGTTGTCGCCTGTTTAGTATCCAATAGTATATTACTCCACGAGGGCGAAAAACGTTTTTCTAACGAGTTAGAAAACGTTAGATAAAGTGTTTCGCACGAGGGATGTACACTGATAAAAAAGTACCGTTGAATCAACTAAGATTCGGGTAGGGACGTTCAAATAAATATTTAGTTGGTCCAACAAAATATTTGAATGACCCAAAAATATTTTGGTGAAATCACTCGACAAATTGTTGAACTAACTAATTGTTTAGCTGTATTATCAAAATCTTTAGTTGAACGTCCCTGCCCGAATCTTAGTTGATCCAACCGTATTTTTTTATCAGTGTACGAAATTTTTCATCACAAGGTGCAAAAATGGCGGTTTTACGCACGCGAAGCGGGCGGAAAAGTGGCCATTTCCGCACCGAGTGATGAAAATACTATTGTGGCATGAATATCGTTTGCGTGCATAGGACGGGAAAAGTTTGGGCAAGGCATAAAAACAATTAAAGAAAGAAAGAAAAAAATGTCACGGGAACAGAGTTTTCTCTATACGGGAACAGAAACAACAAAAAAAAATAGAACCAGCAATATCCAGCCTGTACGCCGAATATATCGACTGATGTCGAAACGCTGAAAAAATGTGACGGAAAAAAAAAGAAAAAAAAAATATCAACATTTTTGTAGTTGGATATCGAATTCCAATGTAGCGAACGGTTTCCAAAAGAATTTGAGGGTGAGAAAGAGCGAATGCAGGGAGGGGAGGGAAGGGGGGGGATGGATGAGCAACGTTATCAGGACGGTTAGTAGCCACACCACGGCGGCTCGCATTGATTTTCGCAGGGGTTGGGGGGTCTTGAAGGCCGCTGCTAGAATGGAAGCTGCGGCCTTCAATTCCATCCTACTCTCGCTTCCTCTTTCATCATTCCGTCCTTTTGATCTTTCTCTCAGACACACTCGCCATGCGAGAGGGAGAGAGACCCCATTCCCTACTCTTTTCCGTACAGTGTGCCACACACGGCTCTCCTCGGCTCACTACTTCGCTCCTTCCGCTTCCGGTCTCCTCGCGTCTCTTCCGTTCTATTATGCAGTACTTTGCCCACATACTGCACAGATCGTTCATCCGTTAGGTGCACTAATTGTGGCAATTCTTTCTTTTTTTCCTTCCTTTTTTTCCTATTACTTAATCATTCGGATGGCGGAGGAAAAAGAAACGACCGGCTCTAGGATTCTCACCTAGTCCGTTTTTCTGCCCTTGTTGGCATGTTTGTGGGAAACGTTTTGCGGGAATCATTTGTGAACAACCGTTTAGGGACCAAGGGGAACTGGTCTGTGGGGTCATCGGCGATGGTGCTTAGCGCGTCTCTTAAGGGGTCACGGAGGCTTAACTACGCGATAAAGCTTTGTCACCTTCGAAAATTATTTTTTCAAACCGGACGCGACGCATTTCCGGTATGACGTCATTTACGGCCTGAAAATGAGTTTTTGGGAACGGATGTGACGTATTTCCGGTATGATGTCACTATCCGTTGAAATATAAGATTTTTAAACCGGAAGTGATGTATTTCCTATACGACGTCACTTCCGGTCGAATAATAAGATTTTTGAAACGGAAGTGACGTATTTCGGGCATGGCGTCAATTTCGGTCGAAAATTCGATTTTCAAATTGGAAGTGACGTATTTTTGGTAGGACGTCACTTCTGGGTGAAAAAATCGATTTTCAAATCAGATATGACGTGTCTCCGGTAAATCTCCGGAAATATGAAATTTCCAGTTTCTAAATTTCATAGTCCATGTCGAGGGCGTGAAGCACCCCAGCCACAACAATCGGCTAGTATGTATATGTACTTATATATATGTACTTATGTATATGTACTTATATATATGTACTTATGTATATGTACTTATGTATATGTACTTATATATATGTACTTATGTATAT
>JAPYZC010000167.1:0-102612 GCA_030522665.1 Ichneumoninae sp. A BG-2022a
GGGGGGGGGGGGGGGGCGGGGGGGGGGGGGGGGGGGGGGGGGGGGGGGGGGTGGGGGGGGGGGGGGGGGGGGGTGGGGGGGGGGGGGGGGGGGGGGGGGGGGGGGGGGGGGGGGGGGGGGGGGGGGGGGGGGGGGGGGGGGGGGGGGGTTCAGCTCGAATTCATTCGACCGGTAAGAAACGCTTCGTCGGAGTGTACATACGCTAATGTATAGGTAAAAAAAAAAAAAAATACATATCGCGCGATGCTCGTGCCATTCGCTGCGGCACAACTTGCGCCGCATATTACAAACGGCGTGGGGGGATTCGCCCGCCCGTTATTCCGTCTCTCGCTCTTTCGGCTCTTTTTTTTCTTCCTCTCTCCGTCCCCCTCCCGCGCTCCGCGACTCGCTTGGCTCTTTCCCTTTTCGGCTGCTCGCGGGACACACGAGCGTGCACTCGTGACGCATACGGTTGACCCAGAAGAGGAGGATACTCCGCAGGATCCAGGATACAAACAAGCCGAGCGCACGAAGGGGGTAGCCAACCGGGGCAGTCTCCATCCCCACTGCGGCCAACGTTGCTGCATACCGGCCGACACCAACACCGCTACGGGCCATCGTGCGGTACGAGTGTGAGCGTGTATTAGTTTACCGTGCGGCAAGCATCGCGGGGAATCCCGTTCGGGTCCTCGTCGACTCCTGCGCGCCGGAGAACTCCACGGTGGCGCATCCTTACGGGCTATCGCACTCTCGCGGAGATCCAATCCGACGCGAAAGATTTTTGCACGCTACGCCTGATTCGCTCACTGACCGAACGCCGCGTCCACGTTTTCCGGCACGTGTCGCCGCAATGCTTTCGTACACGGACTTATCTAGACCTCATTTGTTTGTTTTTTACGATTCATATTTTGCCAGCACGCCCGAAGGCGCTATGTGGAGCACACTTCCGGTTCGATCGTCATCCTCGCGGAACGCTCGAGGGGTATTTGTTGCCGGATCTCGATTAATTTTTCGACCGATGGACGGACACACGTGTGGCTGTGGAACCCCGGATACACGCGCGCCTCGCACGCTCCGAATGAATATTCGATGGATAAATATTTGACGGAAAAATACGTACGCAAATTGAGGATTTCGTTGCCGATGAGACTCGTTGAATAACAACACGGTTTTAACGATACACGTGCAGAAAACAAAAAAACATCTGCGACTCGCTACTAATTCTGCAACAAAATTTAGACTGTCGGGGATTTCGGTCACGTGAAATTCACAATTTATTCCACGCAATTGTACTCCAAATGGAACCCGTCATGAAAGCACGTAACAACGATTCACAAAATTCGTCCACGCGGTAAAAAAAGAAAAAAAAGCTACGTGAATTGGACAAAAATTTCTCATCCACGAAGATAAATTTTTTCTTGTCAACGAACCGCAATCCTCAACTGGAGGAAAAATTGTTAAGCTGACAAGAACTAAAATGTTTGTTACATGTAAGAAGATTTTTATTTTTACCGTGCAACTTCAATTTCTCCGTCGTCGTTTAAAATTCTTCTCCACACGAGCGACGCACTCGAGTAGCTCAAGCGTCCTCGTTCGTACGACCAAGCTAACTAAGCAGCACTCGAGTGAATATTCTCTCGTAGTCGGCGCGCACACACACAGACCCTTCGTCTCCTCTCTTCATCTTCGTTGCCGCTTCAATCGGGCATTATAAAATTTCACTTCGACGCTTCACGCGTTTCCTCACACTGCAGTGCATCCTCTCCATCCTCGTTGGCCTTCCGGCTCTGTGATGCATACGCGTCGGACACTCTATCGTGTGATTGGAGGTGAGCACGGAGAGAGTCCGGTATGCGTCGACGAGCCCTTTTACACGATCATGTAACGTCCGTGGCCAATGAGCCACGAACTTCGGGCTACGCACCCATACGCGACAGCGCTTCAATCACTCTTGTCGTTCGGTAGAGCGACGTTGGATCTCGTCTGCATACCTTGTAAACGCAGCTTGCAACGGCGCTTACAACGAGCTTCGACCGGCAATTTCAAGCTTTTGTTTCATCGCAGTGTGCGCCACACTGTGGGGCTTTGCGTCGGCGATCCACCAGAGGAGCTTTGCAACATGACAACGAGGACAAACGAGACGAAGACACGCAATTTGTTGCGCAGGGCGGGTTTCGTCAAATAATCCGCCCTTAAGTCTAAAAACTGAAACCAAGAAAATGAAGCATCTAAAAACTGAAGTCCAGCAAACTGCGGCTAAGATCACGGATAGACCAAGGTAATCCGGAAACACCAGTTCCTAGAATGAAGTAAGAACTAGATGATGCATCCAGCATCACCTAGTTTTTACGTGATGAACACGTAAACGAAGACACGCAATTTGTTGCGCAAGGCGTGTTTCGTAAAATCATCCGCCCTTAACTCTAAAAAGTGAAACCAAAAGAATGAAGTATCTAAAAACTGAATTTAAGAACAACGATGTTGTATGTAACGATGAGTTTTATGGACCGGAAGTCCAGTAAACTGCGGCTAAGATCACGGATAGAGCAAGGTAATCCGGAAACACCAGTTCCTGGAGTGAACTAAAAACCAGATGATGCATTCAGCATCACCTAGTTTTTACGTGATGAACACGTAATAGACCTTAAAGCGGACGCATATCAATATAGAATAAAATAGAAGTGTCATTTTATTCGTGTCCTGGGACAAGCCCCCTAAGGATCTCGTGTTCAATATCCTGATTCTCCATTGACGGATCTTGAAAAATGACCTACCTATTCGAACACTCCCTACGGTTCTTGCCATCTACCCACGCAGGTCCCAACAGCACCCGGAGCTTGATGACCTATGCAAAACTTCCTTTCGACACTCTGATTAGCGTGACGCATGAACCCCGTGTCACGCAAATTGTAATTAACGAGGCCGGTTAATGATACGCGAGGAGCGTTGTCTAGACCCGCGTGTATACCATCAGCCATCGAGTGGGTAGGCAAAATCGAATAAAAAACCATCCTCGGTCACGGTTGAACTTCATTAATTGTTTTCCTTTATTTAGTCCGTTCCGTCCGACCATTGTCTACCTCCCTTTTGTACTCGCCCGTTTATATGCATATATGTATACCCATATAGTATCCGCTGCACAGAGTATCGTACAGAACCGTCCGCGTGGAGAATTTCGCGGGGATCCAGACAGGATCAATACGACCCTGGCCGTTGCCGAGTAATCTCGCAGTAGAGGCGCCAACCTCATACCGCGAGATAAGCAGCACGAGCATCCCCCCGCGAGAGACCTCGCCGTCGCTACCGAAGTGGTGAGAGACGAACACAGCCGTTGGCAACGTTTGTGTTCCGGCCGCGCCGCTACCTTGTTCCTGCAGCGGGTCCTCTTCCAACTCCCACCGACCAGTACCAGAAACATCAGCAGCGGCGCAGTAGAGTTTCCAGGACTACGCGGGAGCGCATCCGGGGCAACCCTCCAGGACAGCGTCCGTGCTACCCCTGGAGCAGCAGTAGTAGCGGCAGCATCGGGGCCAGTAGTAGCTGAGGCTGCTGCATGACGAAGGGGATGCCGCCAGCCTGGCCGCCTTGTGCGCATCAGCGAGCGCCAGTCAGCAGGCGGAGGGAGAGAGGATCCTGGATGGTGTGGGAGAGCGCGAAACCGCGCTCATCCAGGGCCAGGGTCTCGTCCCTGCTTCCACCGAGCCGCGACTGGAGAACGAGCTAGAGGAACAGAGTGTGCGCAACCGTCAGGGACGGAGAGCGAGAGGGCATCTAGGTCAATGCCTGCCTTCGCCCCGGGGTTCGCATCCCGGCTACAACAACCTTCGGAGGAGTTGAATCTATGGATAATCCACCCGTCTGGGACATTTGCATTACATTTTTTTTTAATAGGGTAGAATGAAAGGGAGGATCGTGTAATTACTTTAATTGGGAATTCATCTTTACGGTACCGAATTCGTCTTTCATTATTCACTAATTGCCTATAATATTGAACATGGAAAAAGAAGAAAACCATAAAAAGATGTAATAATTATTATTGCTATGATTGTGTTGTTTTAAAAATAAAACAACTATTGGAATGACCGAAAGTGAGTTCTACAGCAAGATTTCTTCCATCAGACTCTCGTTCTGGTAACTGGGGCATCAGATCGATTCTGCGCCACTACTACGAACGTCAAGACCTTCTTATACGTTGTCGCTCTCGCATCGTATGCCACGTAGTATTTCACGATTGCGCCGGAGCATGGGGGAATCTTAGTGGCCTCGTACAATGCCTCGCAATATATGCGGTAAAACACGTCTGATGTTTTAAACTTATTTTCCTTTTGGTACTTTCCGTATTAATTTTATACACGATGCTACGAATTTATAATTTTTGTTGTTGCGTTTTCTATCGTTGATATAATGAGTGCCGATATAAGAACGATAATCTTGTGGAGAGTAAACGATTGGATAGCTCGCGGTCGCATTGCACGTGCACCATTTTGACAAACAATGCGATACGTAATGAATCCTCGCGGCACGTGTCGATTTGACCTGGATGCAAAATTCATGGATCCATGCGGGAAAACGAGCGAGCGAGCGAGACAATGACAGAGTACGAATGACAATTTACGAAACACATTGACGATGAAACTTCGATTTGTACACCGCTAGGAAAAAAAAAGATGTGATTGATTCGATAGAATCTGTGTCACTGGCGTATTTTGTTATTTCAACTTTATTTACGATCCCTGCACTTGCATATCAGATCGAAACAGCCTCATATGAAATTGTAAGAATTATAAATAAAGTTGAAACAATAGAATATGCTTTTTTACCGAGTCGATTACTCTTTCATTTCCGATGTGCATCAATCTTTGAGTATCCTATTTAACTCGTGCATGCGTTATTACGACACCAATGAAGAATGCACGACGTGTGTGCAACGAGACACTATAGAAGACCCGCAAAGTCGATAGCCCTAGCGCAACACATCGCTAGAATTAGACTTAGCTCGTTTGAGCTAGAGACCCGCCGGTGTTTCGCAACCCGGCTCGAAGTTTCGTTAACCTCGCAACTACGGTCGCGCTTCGATTAGGAACGGAGCGAAGTTTGCATCCCCGTTGTGCCAGCGTCGAGGGCGCCATATCCAAATATGTACAGTATGCCATCGCAGCATGTGCACGTGCCAAGGTGTACACTTCGGTCCGCACACGTAACGAATGACGTGTGCGCACTGAGAAAAAAGAACATAGTAAAAGCAACAATACTGACTTCATACCATAAAAAATAGTTCCCAGGGGGAACGTTTACATTTTATAGTTACGACACTGACAAAAAATCATGGTTACAACAATAATTATAATTTAACCAATTGAATATATACTGTAACGACCGGGCGAATGAATAACGCGCGTATTTAGTTTGGGGGCGGATATTATTAGTACAATCGCATCTAAATGTCCCGAGCATGAACTGTCACACGCCGTTCGTTCGTCTAATGTCAAACCTAACTAATACCGTGTGTCTTAACGAATAGTCAGCTACGATATTCGTTACAATACAATCAAACACTATCTATATGGACGTTCCCCTTGGGAACTATTGGTATAGTAGAAAATACTATCCTTTTTCTCAGTGCGCCGAGGTGCAAGTTATACCAAGTTCGAATATCAGCGTACACAGTTTCGTTATTTCTCGGCCGGAAATTGTCTGAAAAAAACGGGACCAATCGTAGGGGGGAGGGGGGGCGAAGTCCAAAGCGCCTTGGAAGCTCCAGTGCCAGAAATAAAAATCTTTCCGCTTTTAACGAGCGTGGGGGGGGGGGAGGCGAACACACAGGGGCAACGTGACTCGGGTTCGCCAAGCTTTTAAATCGATTGTTCTTTCGTTCGGAGCGTCCCTAGCTCTCTGCGCCCCTCCCGCGGCGAGGCGGTGCAGAGCAAAGCTACAGCCGGTGCGCATGCGCCGCTGCAACTGGGGCATGCGAGCCACCCCCGACCGAACTGCACTACGCTGCGAGCGTTGTTTCACGTGTCTCTGTGTCCGTGTATCGCGCGCTCTTGTCTATGGCAAAGGCGGGTTGCGCATGTAGATATACACTCGACGGCTTCGGTGGCCGTAGAACTGCCGAGGGTGGCGCGGGCCTTTCAAAGGGTCTGGCTAATAGACATGTGCACATACACGCGGCTCGCGACGAATCCCTGTGTGAGTCGGTCTCGCACGCGTGTAAACCCGCCTGGCCAGTCACGAGAACCGGAGGGGTGGCTACCCTTATCCCTGTCAATGCACCAAGGCCCGCTGCCGCGCCGGCGACTCGCTCGACCTAATTCATGGTGCAAGGCTATGGCGCTACCGAGCTCGTCACCGTATACGTGTAAGGCTATCGCCGAAAGGTCGATGTGAGTTCCTACCCGAGAAAATGACTCTATACACTCAGAGAATAATCTCACAGAAATTACCATAAATCTGGTAAAAACCGACTGAACTTTCAGGTATATGGTAAAAATTCGGAAACTTAAGACATTCTGCTAGAAAATATGGTAATTTTCGGTATCGTATATATTACTCGAATATCCCGTCATTTTTTTGCCAGAATATGAGATCTTATTAGAAAATATAGTAATTGGCGGCGGGGCAATCACGGACAGTTGGTTTTAGGTTTGTAAGTTATATCGGCATATAATGTTCAGTTTTTATCCACGGAATTCTCAGTTTCAATCTAGGAAATTCTTCCTTTCGTTCTGGAAAAAAAAAAAATGACCACATGAGGTAAAAAATTCTTCTCGACCCTGTGAAAATTTCGCATATGGCTAGTGGTGGCTTGGTAGTTTTTCAGCGATCCTTCTCCCAGTGTACACAAAAAAATAAAATAAATAAAACAAAACAAAGAAAGTAAAGAGCTTCTTCAGCCCGGGACGAGTTGCGTTTTATTCGGATCTAGCATCGCCCGCGAAAGAATCCATACCGCGCTCTTTTTAAATCTACGATACATTTATTTACGACGGGAGTGAATCGAGTTCTTTTTTTAGCTGACGCGAGCTAAGGTCGAATTTTATATTTATCGTACGGTTTTTTTTTTTTCTCTTGTACGTGTCCCGCGAATTTCTACTTTTCACGTCGAGCGCTGTACACCACGTCGCTTCAGGATATAATAATAATGATATAGCAGGAGACTGCCCGTGTGTGTGTGGCGGTATATTCGGGTTTTATGATTAATGCAAGCGCAGCGCGAAAAGCTGAACGGGAGCCAAGATATTTAGTTCGCGGTCGGTGGAGGAGCCGAAGGATCTGTGTGCGTTTGTGCGGAGGAGAACGCGCGTACGACGAGGGGAGCGATGCGAAAGCGCGTACGGAAAATATATATGAAAGGTGATGTCCATGAAAAGCTGGGACCGGCGAACCGCGGTGACTTCGGCCATCCATTTAACGCGGATGACGATGGCAAGTGCACGGACGAGGAGCGAGGAGAGTCGCGAGAGCTTGCGCGAGACCCGCCGGACTTATAAGCTTTAAATCACTCGGGAGCCGCATAAATATGCCAGAAATATCTAAATCTTCGAGATAAGCGAGAGAAAGAGTTGAAATATCGCGAAACGAGCTGAGAAACAAGAAAAAAATAAGAAAAAATACAAAAAAAAACCTGCAGAAAGTGCGAGTGACTTCGAACTCGAAGAAACAGTTGCCAGACGTGCGAGAGAGCGTACAGTGGAGTCGACAGGAGGAAAAATGCACTTCTCAGGCGATCGGGGAGTCGGAGAGATAGAGATTGTGACCTTGCTTGAATTCTTTTTGCGTGAAAAAAAAAATATATGAAAACGACACTTCGAGGTCGAGCGCGGCTGATGATCGCGCACTGCCGGTGTGCGGTCCTGCTGCGGCGTTTAAAAATAACGTTTAAAATGCGCACGGACTCGGGAAGGCGCGACGAACCGCAGGCGCCCGCTTCAACGCCACCTTTCTTCTTGGCTCTTTATTTCCCGTCGCTTTCATTTTATTTTTTCTTTCCCCGACGGCGACGAACGCGAGAGAGAGAGCCGACGGTGCGAAAGAGTTTGTACGACTCGTGTACGAAATTCCTCGGGTTCGGGAGAAATTGCGGGCAAACTCGTTGGGAAAATTAAGCGCCGACTACACCGTCGACGACAGGAAGAGAGATGTCCATTAGACCGGGGAGGAAGAAAGCCAACCTAAAAAGTACACCGTTCGCTTGAATAAAAAATAAAAATAAAAAAAGGAAGTTAAAAGTTCGAAGTGAAAAGTGGAGTACTTCTTTTTCGTACGCAAGCTCTCGGCTTTCAAGGTCGTCCGTAAATAAACGTTTCTTCTATTCCTCGGAGCGTCCTCTTCTACCGTAACAAACTCATGCACTCGCCGTTCCCCTCGCTTCGTCTGGGTGGGTATTTTTTTTCCTCCTTTTTTTCCTCCTCGTCTCGTTTCACTCCGTGCTCTCGACAAGACGAGCTTGCGGCGAAGCGCGCAGGGGCTTCGGGTGTACGACACTCGGGGAGAACAAGACGAACAAGGCGTACCGAGGCCTCCGTTGGTGTCAGCGCGTGTACGTGTAACATATTCGCATCCTCCACTCCACTGACCTGCCCCGAGTACCATTCTTGCACTCTCACTCGCTCGGGTGTATAAAGCCTACGGTCCGGCTAATAATAGAAGTCTTTGATATTAAAGCAGCTACGGACCGTGACATCACTTGGTCTTGCGGCGGTACACGGCCAAGGATGCGCCGACGGGAAGCCTCATCTCCGTAGCCTAGTACGGACCTCGAGGTACACCGAGGGAAGGATCTCGGAAAAACTAACAAGTCGTATGGTGAATTTCGACCAGGCAACATGATACGCGAGCGCCGTCACCAGGAATATGTAAAATGTTCAGACGGGCCTTTTTTATGAGGATAAGTTTTTTGCAAAAGACAGGTTAGCAAGATTTTGCATATCTGGCTCAGAATTTTGTGAATCAAAACTGAGAATTTCTTCAATAAAATGTTGTTGTCTACGTATACATGAACATTTTTTATCGACATAATATGCAGGTGCAACCTGCAGATCTAAAACAAACGGTTCGTGATCGCGACGCTAACGATTACTGTTTTCTAGTGAGAAACACTTATGTTCCAGCAAAAAGTAAGAGACACTTGGGTAATATCAGCGAGGCCGAAAAGTACCATTATTTTCTACACTGAGAGAAGGATCCAGTAAATGTGACTATATCACTTCAGAGGTATTACCATAGCACATACTAGTAGGGAACTAGGTCGCCACCTATGGTAGGAAGTACTGGATTTATGAAAAATTTTCGTAGATATTATGGTAAAAATTCTTGGAAAATCTTAGACTTTGCGCCATAGGTGTTAAGATTAGTACGAATATTTGCCAGGGTGTCGTTGTAGTTCCAATATAACTGGTAGCTCTGTCGGTTTTTACCAGATTTATGTTAAATTCTACCAGACCCTTCTCTCAGTCTGTGCTTCGCGTATCCACCCCGTAACGAGAAAAAAATTCGGAGGAGGTTGTCCGTTCGTGTATTTCGTGGAAGAAAAAACGAAGAAGCAAAAAAAGCGAGCGAGTCCTCGGGAGTCGATCGAAGTTCGGGGATTCCCCCTTTGAGCTCAAAGTCACCTCCGACAGACTCAATTAACCACTCGTCTGCGACTTCGCGAACAAGACTGTTACATCGGAGGCGAGAAGAGGCGAATGAGCTTTCAAAGTTTTATCGAGTAAAAAAGAAGAGGATAGAAATAAAAGGCCGAAGGAAAATTGGCGAAGGGCGAATTAGTCGAGTTACAGCGAACGTGCCCTCAGACGAGTCCGCACTTTATCCTACCGGCTCTCGATAAATTACTCGGAGAGCTGGTCCATTTCGCTGGGAACGTCTTCTAGTGATTCGGAGCCGAGCAAAGTTTTTCGCGAGTCGGTGCTGATTAAAATTGATTGAAAAAACAAGTCACTCTATTCACTTCTATCCATGTGAATTCAGCGAAAAGGGAACCCATGCCTTACCCATGCTAGATTTAATTCTATGCACAGAGTGCCGACAAAAAATGCCTATTTTTAAAACTTAATTTTCATTTCGGTGTAAAAATTCTTTTATTATCGGAGCTAACGATAGTTACTCCGATGTCTCTCTTAATGTACATCGAGTCCGAACTTGATTATTAGATAGACGGTAAATATTTTAATATGTTACAAACAATGCATAGAGGATCGCGTCTGCAGAAATGCAGACAAGGTTACCTGCTATTTACATTAAGTAAATAAATCCGTTTTATTTGTACTTCGCGATTAGATGCATATAGGAACGACAACCGTAATGTAATCCAGAGATTTCGAGGATTAAAACGATATTAGTAAATACTGGGTATGCCGAATGTCACGCGTGAATTTTCTCTCACGTTTAAACTATGTGAGCCAAAATTCGATATGTCTTGATATTGGCTAGCTTACACGCAAGTGCTATCTTAATAGAAATTCTCAACGCGTTACAATCTGCCGAGTGCGGAAGCGATCGGGGACAAAGTCAGTCAGAATACGAGCGGAGGAACGATAAAATCAGTGAAGACCTATACGGAGACGAGTGCTTGTCCCTCCCTGCCTTACCGACCAGAGCACCGGGCTGTCTTGCCTCTCACTCCGTTTCTCTCGAAATAGCACGTAACGCGGACTTATTTAGCTCGTGCATCGCTGCGTTCGCTCATAGCTCGGTAGCCGGTTGCTCAGACGAACAGGGACGGAGCTCTAGCGAGTACGAAGCGTGGCAGAGGAGAGCTCGGCGTTGGCACAAATAAACTGCCGCTGCAGCTTGCAGCCTCCGCATGCAGCCGATGCAGGCGGAGCAACATCGGAGGCAGAAACACAGCTGCTCAAACAAGGCTCGCTTCGCGTACGTGCCCTACCGCCAAACTCCTCGTTGCACACATGGCATACACGATTAACGAAATAATTAACCGAATGATGTATAAAAAAGAAATTAAAAAAAGCAACGCCCCACGCGCCAGTGGAGACCGTAAGGCGTCGATCGGACGACACTAATAAACGGGGGAAACAATTTTTTTCAAGTTGACCTAGTGGAACGTTTTCCAGTGGCTTTAAACCGTAAACACCTTGGGTATGCGTGTATCCGCCGGGGCGATATATCGCGGGTATAATTAGAAACCGCTTTAAAATAGAATCTATGAATAAAAGCTCTCGCGGTCGTTCCCATTTATTTATCGTCATCCGAGAAGGAAAAAAATCGCATGTGTGCTGGTTCCTGTGTCAGGGCGCTCGTGCCTCGAGTTAACGAAGCGGGAGGGACTGTTTGTGTACAGTCGGAGAAAAGTGATTTAGCGTCGTCCGAACCCAGGCGATGGCGCCCGGCTTGAGAATACCTGTAGGGGAGAGCGGGGCAAAATGGGGCAACGGGGCAAAACGGGGTTTTTGGGCAAAAAGTCACTTTCCAATCATTTTTGGATGTCCGAATTCGCCCTATCGGATACATCAGGCTTTTCTGCCCAGTTTTGCCACCTTGTCCAAACCAAAGTGATTGGAAAATTTAGTTTTGTCCAAAAACCCCATTTTACCCCGTGGCCCCATTTTGCCCCGCTCTTCCCTACTTGCGCTGAGTAAAGAAAGAAGAAAAAAAAGTTCCTACATTCAACAAACGTTTCACCTCCACGGAGACCCACCATTTTTCTCTTTCTCGTTAATTTTACAACCCGTGCGCAAACAAAAAAACGTTTGGCTATATTTTTCATACAAAATAGTGTAAAATTGATGAGAAAAACCCACGAACAATTTAGTATTTTCGTGAACAAAAAAGTGATCTTCAAATACACAAAACTCGTTTTTTTCCAGCTGCGATCTTTCATAGAAACGAATTTTGGACGCGCGCTCCTTAAACTTGTATTCGCCTCGTCCGCGAGACGTCCGCTCCGGGCGTAAAGCTCGTTATCGCGCCGGTGGAACGATACCTCGACGGTTCGTTTGGCAAAAGGCTGACGCGTATATTTTTTTTATTTATTTTTTGCACTCAAAGTTCGGCGAGTTCCCGGGCGATGAGTAATCCCTCCGACTCGATTAGAGTCGTTCGTCGACCGTCGTTTTTCGTGCTGGGTCAACGCTATCTTCCGCGGTGCGAGCTGTATCGGGTAACTCGATTCCGAGAGAGGAAAGCTTCTCCGCCGATGCGCGCACGTTCCGCGCGTTGGAGGCGGCTCTCTTGTTTTCGCTCGGCTCTTCACGCACCGCGGCTATATCGAATAACGCGTCGGCGTTCGGTGGGCAAAAGCGAGCGTTACCGTACGACGACGCTTTCGCACAAACATTCGACACGTGCTAACGCTCGTCGGTACAGAGCGTTTATCACCGCGCGCGAGAAACGGTCATTAACATTTATTATTAAAACGTTCGTCACTCCCGCGACTAAACGGCTAATCGAGATTAGTTTAGACGCCGCATGCGAAACGGAAGCATTAATGGATACGTCATAAGGCAACTTTATAAATAACGAACGAGCTCAGGCGGTAAACTGAACGAGACGCTGTCGAGGCGTAATGCGCCGAGAAATTAGCGACGGCCAAGCAAATTCCGAAAGTTTGGGTAAACGACGCGATGAATACCGCAGGAGTATTTAAAAAAGAGCGGGCGGGGGTTCGACGAGAACGCATTATGTGCACTGGAGAAATAAATTGTGAGTTTAATGTACTGGAACTTGAAATTTGCTTACTTACATTAGTTGAATATTAATGTACTTTTTCGTAAAATAAAAATACCAGATACTAAATTTAAAAATCTTTTGCCTGACATTTACAAAAATGTTCATTAACAAAAAATTGCAAAAAATTAATAATACCGCAGTAGTATTTAAAAAAGAGCGGGCAGAGATTCGCAGAACCCGAAAGAGTCTCGTCTCGACGAGAACGCATTATGTGCACTGGAGAAATAAATTGTAAGTTTAATGTGCTGAAACTCGAAATTTGCTCGCATTACTTACATTAATTGAATATTAATATACTTTTTCGTAAAATAAAAATACCAGATACTAAAATTACAAATCTTTTGCCGGACATTTACAAAAACGTTCATCAAAAATAATAAAATTACTAGATTGCTAAATTTATGCAAACAGTTTATGCAAAAAAGCTTCCAATACCGTTCATCAATATTCAAACAAATTTTTTTACGCTGTGTCGTTCAATCTCCGAGCAATCGTAAAAATTACTTCTCCCGCTTTCCCCACGGAATTGGAGAAGACGGACCGTTGAAAAAAAAGAGTCGGCGTGTTCCACTCCACGGTCCGCGAGTGACAAACGCTTTCCGCGGGGAGGCATTAAGAGAAACAGGAGACACTCGACACACATACTTACTTGAGAGACTCGGTTTGATGCGAATTTTTTCATTTTATTTTTTGTCTCTCAAAGTGGAAACGGCAGAGTTGCTCGGCATCCTCGGTCATCTCTCGCGGCGGGGAAGAGCCGACGAGCGTTTATCGTACCGACGACAAACGTTCCACATCAAACACCGTGCAACGGGCGGGTTTTTGATGGGAACGCAGACGCGTTTACGCTAACCGGGCCCGACGCAGCCGTTCGCTCGTCTCGCACGCGCCTTCGCCGCGCTCCCTTCCGACCACTTCAAACCGCTTCGGGACGAGTCCCGAATATCCTCTTCGCTCCCGTCGACGGGCTCTCTTCGCTAGCGAGGGGGCATTATCGTCTCGCGAAAGCTGCACCCACCATATTTTTTCGCTTGCGTATCAAAGTGGCGGAGAATAAACACACAGACCTCATTGGGATATCAAACGGTCTCGACGAGAGTTCGAATCGGCAGAAGGGTTTTTCGGAGACGGCCTGGAGAATCGCTTTGGCGTAATTGATGCGCCCACTGGAAGAGAAGTGCCCCCCCCCCCCCCCCCCGCCCCCTCGATATACCGCATCGGGCGTCTTCCATGAAAGCTCTCGGTAAAACGAGATTTATCGTACTTTAACTCGGGTCGCTGAGTGGCCCCGATGCGAGTCAATTAGATCCAGCGCCGAGCTCGTAAATAATGACGCTGGCCGGGCGGAACGAGAGTCGCATCGTGAGGGACTATATCGTCGAAGACATTAATACTGCGCTGCACTTCTCGACGAGGATTATGCAAAGTTGTGCGAACTAGCCGCGCAATTCACCGAGATAATCGAAACTCTCCGCGAGCGCGTATGTGCAACGCCCCCGAGGACTTGCATAGTTGAAACTTTGTGAGATGATTGTTATTGTTTTTTTTTTTTTACCTTTTATGCGATGCTGTTCCGATGTCTGGCGGGTAACTACGCGGCTCGATAGCGTGTGTGTCTTCACGTGTGAAACAAAGCGCTTTCCTATGTTTGTCCGTCAGTCTGACTGCAGATCGCTCTGTCGGGTGTTCGTCGGTCGGTCTGTCTGTTTGCAAATCTGTCGGTTGACCTGTCCGCGGCAAGAAATGCTTGTCGAACGTCCAAATCTGTTTTGCCGTGTAGGTCGCCGTGTCGTTCCCACGACAGCTGGGATTGAGCGACGACGCATTCGAATCTCGACCGCAATTTTCTCCGTCCAGTAACAGCTGCGGCAGTCGCATTACGCGGTAGAGATTTTCGGCTAGCCGCGCAATTCACCGAGGTAATCGAAACTTCGCGAGCGCGTATGTGCAACGCCTCTTACCCCGAGCACTCGCATATAGTTGGAACTTTGATAGATTATTCTTTTATTTTACTTTTCTTGTAATTACGCGGTTCGAGCTCGATCACGTGTGCCCCCACGTGTAAAAAAAGCATTTTCCTATGTTTGTCAGTCTGTCTAGCTTTCTGTTTGTCTGTCTGTCCGCAAATCCGTCGGTCCGCCTGTCCGTGGCCAAAGAACAATCGTCCGAAATTTAATGGATTTGTACTTGAAGTTTTTATACATAAAATGGTATATTGACGTTCATTTACGGTTGTGATGAAAAATTAACGTACAGGATATAAAAAACTTTACAAATACCTTACTTTTAATCATTCACTGTACTTTACTCTAAAAGTACTGCTATTCCAACAATTTACATTAATTTCACTCTAGAAAAATCCATTAATTCTTCGTGACAAGCGTACATGAAATTTACAATTTTTAAAAATAGTGATGTAGATCGACGGGCCAATCGTACGCCAGCTGCAATTGACGACACATTCGAATCTCGACGGCAGTTTTCTCCGGCGAGTAACAGCTGTGGCAGTCGCATTGCGTGGCAGAGATTTTCGGCTAGCCGCGTATGGCGGTCGGGGTCGTTACCGCGCAGATAAATTTGCGCAGATAGATATGTAAATGTGCCGAGGGTACGTCAGGTTTGTTCCCGAGTAGGAAACGCCGTTTGGCGGACAGGGGGAGGATAACCGAAGATAAATAAAAAGAGCCGTTCTCGCAGGCTATCCCGGGGGAAAAATTTCAATTTCATCGATTTCCAGAGTGCGCGAGGTACGCGGCGAGTCGGCGGACGAGAGCGAGAGTGAGGAATAAAAAAAATCGAGAGACCCGGGAGATTGCCACTTCGCCGGAGCGTCGAGGAGGAAGACAAGTGTGCATGCACGCACACGGCGTGGGCGTGTCCGTGTGTGTGTGCACCCTCGCAGCCGTCGAACGTGTTGCTCTCACGCTCGCAGCGAATGATTTCCCTCCACGATCGCGTCTACGGTACCTTCGGCATCATCGCGAAATCGCATCTTTCCTCCACGGCTGTTCGATCGCTCGAGGCGACTATCCGTACGATACAGCCGAGGTACGCGCTGCGGTGGTGGGGCTTTGAAAATACGCCGAGAAATGTGTCTCTTCTCGTAAGCGACATCGGGATTGACGTGGAATATACTGGCGCGTACGAGAGGCAGCGAGGCATCGGAGACGAAATTATTTCTGGCACTGGAAATAGAATAATCCTTCTCGTCCCGATTTTCTCGCCTCCGGTCTCCCGAGCTTTCTCCCCTTCGAGATCGCGCTCGCGAGGAATTGATATTAAATAAATTAAAAAATTATTGCTCGCAGAGAAAAGTATCGCGGGCATAGACCGCGCGAGTAAATTGCCGGTGTTGCATGAACTATATTAAATATTGTGAAACGTTGCTCGATCCGCGGAACAACTCCCCTTGCGCATAAACGCACGGCTCGTCGAGCACGTCTATCGCGGTGCGCGACAGACACGGCCCGAGATCGGATTAAAATCTGATTCGAGAAACGCGAATAATAAATAAGTCGGCCCGACACGGGAGACCGAGGAGGACGGGGAATATCTCGTTTCACCGGGGAAGACGCGAAAGCGAGGAAGAGACTTTGGTTGAGTTTGATGGCGCGTAGGTAGAGGAGAGACCCAGCCACGCATATGTGCGTCCTCTCCGGCATCCGTCGAGCCTCGCGAGATGATAAGTACGAGATACCGGAGAGATCGGGGCAAGACGGAAACGTGCGGTGGGGAAAATGGACCACTTTTATTAATTTCTTTCGCGGGACGGAAAAGAAAGCCTCGCGCGAGTTATGACTATGTTTCATCAATTTTTAACAGCTATGTTTTGCACCGCACAAACTTCGCTCGGGGAAGTACACTTAAGGAATAAAATTGTATGGGTCGGATTTTGAGACCTTAGTTTGAACTTAAGATCGCTCTTGAGACGGAACTTGACATCGCTCTTGAGATGGAACTTAAGATCGAAGTTTGGTCGGGACTTAATTTCGTGATTAAGGTCGAACTGAAACTGCAATCGAAT
The DNA here is from genome assembly GCA_030522665.1 of Ichneumoninae sp. A BG-2022a. Classification (NCBI taxonomy): domain Eukaryota; kingdom Metazoa; phylum Arthropoda; class Insecta; order Hymenoptera; family Ichneumonidae; species Ichneumoninae sp. A BG-2022a. The sequence goes on from JAPYZC010000167.1 coordinate 16,691, forward strand.
TTGTGTCCAGACTTAAGTTCCAACTTAAGATCCGACTTAAGCACGAAATCAAGTTCTAAGTGGGTTTGATCTTAAGTTTGACTTAAGACCGATCTTAAGCACGTAACGAAGTTCGGGCCAAACATCGATCTTAAGTTCAAGCTGACGTCTTAAAATTTGACCCTATAAGTGAAATTTTTTTCTTCCTAAAGCAGTGCATTGATAGAGGCTTCCCAAAGATGAAACCTGATGTCACGCAGATATCTTCAGGGACGATGCGAAATAAAGGACACTGGTCCGTTTTGCCCCCCGCGCGGTTCCGTTTTGCCCCGCTCTTCGCAGGCCCTGTATCTCTTATAAACCGTGACGAAATCGCGGTAAATGTGTATCGCCCGATAACACGAGTTACGAGAAATGACACAGAGATCCCTCCGTTGAGATATCAGGCTCGTTCTAATCCGTCTAGACGTTTCATCTCACGCCTCGAAAAAGACGGATGACACGAGGACGCGAACGGACAGAAGATAATAAATGGAAAAAAAAAGCGAAAAGAAAGAAAATAGACGAGCATCCCTCCGAGACTGTTTTCAAGACAGTCGCATAAGGAGTGCCCCACACGGATCGAAACGAAAACCAACAAGACGATAACAAAACTGTGTACCGTATACGAGTGAGAGATTGGAGTCTCGCGGCGGTGTGTATAAAAACAGAAAAGGAAAAGAAAAAAAAATATACGAGGATCGTTCGCATCCTTCGTCGAAAGGATCTTCTCTCCGGGGTAAAAGTAAAAGAGATACGGGGAGAGGAAGGTGATTGGGTGCGTCGAGAGCATCCTGGAGGAATGTCGTCGGCCGTGAGCGAGTGAGGACGCCAGGATTGTTCGAGACCGAGTTCGAGAGTGGTGGATGAAAAAAAAAAGTTATAAAAAAAGAGATGAATAAAATAAAAAGAAACACGTAGAAGGTCCGCTTTGGCTCTCGGTCCACGCCTTTTTTTTGGTATCTCGTTCGGTCGGATTTTTGTTTTCTTTTCTTTATATTGAGTCCCTCCGGAAAGCCCACGCACTAGATCGCGATAGGGGGAAGTCCGGCCGGAGATAAAAGAAGTTGATCGAGAAAAATAGTAAACGGCCTCTCTCGCTGAGCTCGCTCGGGATCCGCTCTTAATTCTCGTTTGCTCAGCTGAGCCTAGCCGGACGAGGGACCTTGAACTTAAACGAGGATAACGGAGCGATCAGTGATCTTTGTCCAAGTCTTCGACCGAGAGGGAAAGTATCCGATACGTTATTTTAATTCGCAATTTTTTTTTCGACTCGGTCGCGCTTATCTCGTATGAGAAACGGGACACTGACCTGATGTTATGTTCGACCAATTAGGACGGGTTGGCCACGAGGGAGATGAAAATGAATGTTCTTTGGATGCTTACCTGTAACATAATTAAAAAATAACACAAATAATGATTATTTATTGATTTATTATACACAATCTATTTATTATTACTTTGTAACACCCGACAGAAAATGACGAGTGTCGAATGAAAGGTAACCATATTATAAACACAAAACAAAAGCGAAAAAATATTTTTCATAAAAATAAGTCTAGGGATGCAGTCAGCGGAACGGCCGTCGAATTCTTGCACTCTCGGTCTGCAAAATTGTTCCATGCTCCGCGCGGATTAACAGCGTTTCAGTGAAGACGTCTTTCACGTCACAAAATTTTTATTTTTCAATGACAAAATAAACGCTCCTGACACAGCTAAGTAATCTCCCCCTTCACGGTTTCCGGCCGTGCGAAAAGTTCGCATTGAAGAGACATCGGACACCGAAATCTAAACAGTTCGGCGTTGAAGATCGAACAATAAGCCGGCAGACAGTCGTCCGAACGAGAGAGCGCCCGTTGTGCACCAGCGTGGATGCGGGCAGAGGACAGAAGCCAAAGAGAATATAAAACAACAGTGAAAAGCCGATGCTGAATGGATGGCCAAAGTGACGGTCCCGCGGAGGCTACACGCAGCCGAACGAGAATGCGCCGTCTGGCGACGTTTGCATGTATTATGTGTGTGCATCGGCAAACCCGCCATTCTCGCGTATGTATTGTAAGCCGGTGCATATCGCGTACGTAGGCACCGGAGACTATCGAGGCCCGAGACAGGTTTACGGTCGTCGTCTCCCCGTCTATACGTATGCATAAATTTATTATTCATTGCTGATTCATAGGAAAAGTCCTGGCAGGCCGCGGCATCGAAACGCGCGGAGGATCGCTGCTTTATTGGTGGCCGAGCGGCGCACAGATGGCTCGCGAAATCGATCACTCTCGGGTTCTTCGGCATTGTCTTCCCGTATGATTGAACACTCGGACTCACGGTCAGAGGTCCTTTCAATATCATATTTTTTGCTATTTTAAACACGCCGGGGGAACAAAGGATAATCGTTGACCTTTAAGACACTACAATGCCGATTTTTTGTTACTTTGTCTGTAAATATTCAAGCAGAGTTATAGGCTATTTACATCAAATAAATAAATCCAAAGTCGACAGATTTAGCATGCGTTCTTGGTGGAAAGGCGTCACGATCGGGTTTTTGTTCAATTTTATTTGTATTTCGTGATTAGATTCATACAGAATAACCGTAATGTAATCCGGCGATTTCGAGGATTAAAATGGTATTAGAAAATATTGGGCTTACCGAGTGCTTCAATTAGAATTATTTAATTAATATCGGTTACCATCTGCCGGCGGCGGCTCTCGCTGTTTCAATATGGCGACATTATGAAGTACTGGTTTATTAGCTGTGTCAAGCTAATTAACCGAATGAGGATAGACCGGTAGCCCACAAGCATATAGAAATACGTCAAATTTGTATAAGAGTCAATCATTTGCAAATTATTATTGATCGTGAAATTGTAGCGAATAAACTTTCGGTTTCAATACATATCGTGTTGCTTATGTTCGTGAGTCAGATTATTCTCCCCGTTAACGACGTGGACCAAAATTCGGTTCGTTTTGATATTTAAAAGTGCCCAATGAATGCTATCAGGTAATGTCACACATATGTACAGTAGAATTCGTTTATCAAAATTAATTGGAATCTAGTCTGGTTCGGATTGTCGATTGATCGGATGATGGAAATATGAAGGCGAAAAATAACATACAAAACAAAACACAAAAAGGGGAGCTAACGATGTGTCGGTTTCGCTTCGAAAACGTTTCCAACTTTTTTTTCCCCGTAAGAACATTATGCTTCCGCTTAGAGGTGAAAGTATTGTTCATCGAAGCCACAAGGCACTCAACTACAAAACGATTATTCAATCACAAATAATTTTCTACATTCACGGTTATGAATATCTCTGCGCATCGCCAAGAATTCATGGATACTGCACGAGAAATCAACGTGTAAATGGTGTACACACTGATATGGATGTTCGATCCAAGCTTGATCGTTATTGCAATAAAGTATCGCTCGACAATCAAATGACATCGAAATTTTGCGCCATGGTTCCGATAAAGCCAATCCCAGTTCGGATAAGGGAGGGTTTGGATTACACTGGTGCGTGTAATCGTGGTTCTATCTTAATACAATACTTTATCATATTACTATTTTTTACGAAACACCAATAGCGAAACTTCAAAATTTTCATTATACAACTCTCATTCGCCTACCTGATGTGCAAGTACTACCTTAAGTGAACAGGTGACCGGAAGTTGTAGCTTAAGTTTTCTTTTTCTTTTCTCGTAGGTCTCATAGATTTTTTTTATCGATGTTACTCTATGATAAAAACTAAAATTACTCTACCGTAAAAACAAAAAATCTAACAATGGGCATTTAAATTCCGGGTCGGTCGTGAGTTTTATTCGAAGTGATCTGTAGGAGCGTCTTATTGGGAAACAAAATGGAGTCAATAGCACTCCGAGGAATTTTGTATCTTCGAGGCTCGTGCCAGCTCGTTGCGCAATTGCTCGAATTCTATCTCTAGAGAGAGATCTCTCGCACTTTCGACTTCTTATTTCGTTGAATAAATATTCCGGCGATCTGTCTTCGTTGCCACGTGAGTTTTACGTGCTGTGTGCCGTGTTTTACGTTCGGGCGCGTTCCGCCCGAAAAAGCTTCCTAGACACCTAGACTGGCGAGAAGATAATGTTGGGAAGAAGAGACAAAACACGCTCGCTCGTTTGGGTCTCCTCCCGACTCTAGCCGCAATGGAATATTTACGAGCTGAGGCTATTGCGCTCTGGAGTTGCGCGTACACGAACGATACCCACGTTTATCCTTCGCCGTGTGCCGGAGAAACGTGATTTCAGCAACCAGCAGCAGCAGCGATACACGTTCAACGACAGCATCAACACGATTTTAGCACAAGGCCTCGGCGAGCCGGCGATTTGTAAAGCCCCCGACCCACTTCCCAGCAGCTTACTATAACGCACGTATAGACTATAGATACGCTACTGGCTCGATGCAATGTGTACACTAGGAAGAGAATAAGACTAATAAAATTTTTATTATTTTTTATTCCCATGGAGATAAGATCAAACAGATTTTATATAATTTATTTTTAAAAATGGATGTAATAACGTAAAATTAAATTTGCGAAAGTTCGAACCTATAAAAAAAATATTCTCAACCTGCTACATTCCTCAAATAGGTAGAGTAGAGCGGGGCAAAATAGGGTTTTTGGCCAAAACGTCATTTTCCAATAATTTTTGGATGGACGAATTCGCCCTATCGGATACATCAGGCTTTTCTGCCCAGTTTGGCCACCTTGTCCGATCCAAAAATGATTGGAAAGTTGAGTTTTGCCCAAAAACCCCGTTTTGCCCCGTTGCCCCATTTTGCCCCGCTCTCCGCTATATGTTCGATACAGCTGGAACGGTAGTTGATTTCCAGCAGTTTACTATAATCTACACATAGATACCATAGACTATAGATAGATACGCTAATGGCTAGATTCAGTGTGGATACCAGGGAGAGGATAAGTTTAACAACTTTTTTATTATTATTATTATTATTATTATTATTATTATTATTATTATTATTATTATTATTTCTTTCCATAGAGGCAAAACGAAATCGATTTTATATAAGAATATTAAAACCAAATTGGTCTAATAATATAAAATTAAATACACGTATGAAAGCTCCAACCTATCAAGAATCTATTATCAACCTGCTACATTCCACAAACTGGTATATGTAGATCACAGCGGTATAGGTAGATGAAAATCAGCATGACAATTATTAAGAGGCAAAAAAGAAAGTAATACAAAAAATGTGACTATCTCCCGAAGAAAACAAAATCACATCGCGTGTTACATAGAACTTTGTCTAGCTCGAACACTCCCAGGAGTGGCTGCCAAGCGGAAACTTTCGCGTAATGCAGACCGACGAGGTGGTGCCAATCGAAGTCAGGGAAGAGAATAACCGTTTACAGTGGTGACAAGCAGTTGAGTACAAGCCAGTGAGCTCGGTGGAGATAAAAAATAAAATACATAAATAATAAAAAAAACAATGGCAAAAGTACAAACTGCGATAATAATTCAGCCATACGAAGAGTGTGTTTGGGAAGAAGTCGCTCGGTGACGCAACGCAGACAGGATGATGTCACGCCTCTCGTCTGGTTATAGAATTCCGCGGGAGTACGCGAGAGAGGAGAGGAGAAGAGGGGCGCGGTACGGACAAAAGTACCGACGGGTTGGAAGCAAATCGAGGACGTAGAATCGCGGCGGCCGGTCAACGGGTGTGCGTTCCCTAGAGCGAAGGCGCATACGACGGCTGAGGCCGCGAGAGGGAGAGAGTTTCGCAGCGGGGGGGCGGAAGGGGTGAAAACGTGCACGCCGCCAGAAATACCGACATATCGATCCGAAGATCGACCACTGGCCCCTCGTAGTCGCGGTCGAACCAACTCCGCGGCTGCATGGAACGACCACGGTATACCCGGTCATGCAGTCCGTTGCATGCTGACGACTGAACCGTTGAGCTTCTGCACTCCTTTGGCCACAGTCCCGCCCTTGCCGTGTCGCAACCCTGGCTAAACGGAGCACAGTCCGCGACGCTATATTTAGGCGCCGCGAAATTTCTATGATATACTGGTCACCCTCTGCGCGTTCCCGCCGAGGCTCCGAGACATCCGATGCCAAGAGTATCGCGCGGATTCTCCGGAGGGAGCATATCGGGAGCCGTCCGGAGATGGCCCCGTTTCACAGTGCATTGTCCGAGGGGCTTTCGTCAATTTTTGAGACCCTCGTCAGAGCGACGATTGTGTAACAGAGGAGTAAAAAAAATTGAACTAAGTGCCTCGACGAGAAGAGGCTAGGTAGCGAGTTAACGATTCTCGCGTCGGCTATAGAGTGCACTTAAATTGTCGAGAACAGCTGGATCGCCGTGATAGTTTATGTGTAATAGGCCTGCCCGAGTTTACGGAGATAGTCGCCGGATAGGTCTGCCGAGTGAAAGGAGAAAGGTTAGTTTTGCCAAATCAAATAGCCCGCGGCGAGTGGCAGGTGGTTTGAATAATTCAGTGGCAGAGAAGCCAAGCACTCCGCGATGACAGAAGGGTACCTGTGCATCGGCCGGGAAACGCGTGTTGTTCCCTGTGAGCCATTGCCACGCTGGCTTCGGGTCTCTGCCAGCGCGACGGGGGTAACGGCCCTCGCGTGTGCGAATGCATTTTTTTTTCTCGCCTCATCTATAATTCCTGATTTCCTCGCGCGTTGGAGATCGTCGATTGTACCTTGAAAAACGTGATCTTGAACTCGCGGAGTCGAGTTCGGACATCGGCGAATGGCATTTTGGGAAATACGAGTGACCATCCTGGGTGCAAGATACGTGAGTCTGGGAAACCGGCAAATCGACTCGAACAGTAGTAGCGGACGAGTCATGCGAGATGCGAAGACGCGAGGGTCGGGACTGACCCGGTTATCCTTAAGGGGACCTACGCTCACCTCGGAACTACTCCGAGAACGCAAGAAGATATCGTGTTGCAGAGATACACACGGACACGCACAAGCGCCGGCGATACTCGTCGTTCCTCGCGTGCCGAGACGCATCCTCCCCTTCGAGAAATCATTTCTATCCCCTTTGCCGAACGACAGACCGCCGTCGATCGAGGCTACGAGCGCCCGGGATTTTTCGGAAGACTCGGGAATTTTACGAGCTCCTCCAGCTACTTTTCGGGGCACGTGTCTGCACTCCCACACGGCTATGAATGTCTTCGTTGAAAAAAAAGAGGGGAGGGAAAGAAAAGATAAACTGAGAGGAAGGAAAACATAACCGAAACACAAAGTTTTAATGGCCTGTTTTACTACTGCGCTTTGTATGCCTTTACGAGTGTAAACACATTACTTCTCGGCGACGTTTTGTACATGAGAAGAGTGGGCGAATTCCAACGAGGCTGATCGAAAAAAATTGAAAAGTACGTCGGGATGAGACGTGACTTGTCCAAATTGAATTTTCATCACATTGGCTGGTTCAGAAACATGTTCATATTTCGTATACGAGCTTGTAAGGAAATTTAATAAAAATGTCGAGTCTTGAGACTCTCGAACGAACGCAAGGTCGAATCGATATAAGACATCGAATATCGAAATTGTATCGTGAAAGGAATTTCTTTTTAGGTCAGGATATTACGGAATAGTTTATTGGGTTTATTTATTGATTCCAAAACCTGCTACACTCTGATTGTGAATTTTTCGACCACGGTTACTCGAGTCCCGTTAACAGTCGGAATGTTGATAAATATAATTTTTTTATGGGTACAACGAAACGAACAGGTGCTAACGAGCAATATCAACCAAGCGCAGTTAACCGCGAAGAGAAAAATCCTCGAATTTCAGGTATACGAGAGAACTCGCAAGAGGAAAGGAAAACCATGCGATGGTTAGTGGTTTTTTGGATGAGCGACCGTAGGTTTCGCATGCAACAGATATTGCCTTGGACCGCGCAATTCTCGTTTCTCTCACAAATTACAACTACCAGCGCGGATTACTACTTTATAAGAGCTTCTTCTTCCCCGAGTTTCCGTGACGGATTGTCGCTACTTTTCCAGCTAAACGCGCCGTAAATAGCGAATGCAGCGACGAAATGATACTCGTTTCGTTATAGCTTTCACCAATCTTGCGGTTGTAATCTCAAAGGGATGACGACTCTTTAGTGTCCTCCCAACTCCCCCCTCCCCCCGTTTGCGCGTGCTATTATGCCTAATATAGATATACCGTGACACGGTGGATTGTACAAGCAGCGTGGATCTCGCGCTTATCGCGAATGACGAGATTAACGGTCGTTTATTACTATTGCAATGGGTTGTAAACATTTGCCTTCTCCGTTCGCACCGCGGAACCGATCGTCTCCACTCGTTTTACATCGTTGCTCGCGGTAACGGTACAAAACGCATTTTCGCCGTCGTTACCAAGCGAGTTACGTAAATTTATTCTCGTACGGCCTGATCGAGCTAATCCCGCTGAGTGAGAGAGAGTCGGTTATAAACGGGAGAGGGTTGAATTCGAATGGGTAATATATGTGCGCCTGCGGGCAGCACCGCAGTCCTATCAAAGGAGCCCACGTGTCCACGAAGAATCGATGTTCTCTCTCCAACGGTGGTCGGAGGCATAGAAAGAAAAACTGCCCGTTCCACCAACGCCTGTTATGGAGAAAACGGAAGAGAAAAAAAAAGGAAAAAAAAGAAAATGAAGGCTTTGCAGTACCATGACCTTTAGCAGGTGCTAGAGCAGCATAACTCGCATGCGCACGCTTCCGGCGACGGGCCGGTCGGTGTGAGGGAACGAAAGTGCACAACAACGTGCCAGTGGGAAAAGGCTGCGTGTACACGTGTATACGTGTTCGCGGTATCGATCTCCGCAGTCAACAGTCGTGACTCCGTACAATGCATATTTCAACCCTTCGCAGGTTTCACTCGCCGCGAATTCGTCAAAGTACCGGAGCATGAAAACAATCGAAGAAACGTCGGGTCTTCGTTTTCTTGGACTCGTGTGAGGTGCGACCTCGTTTGAGAAACAAGAAACTAAAAAAAGAGAAAACTAAATGTTGATTCTACGAGAATAGCAGGCGTTTTCGCATGGATTGCAAAAACTTCATGCTGCTTTTATGAATTGATACACTGGGAGAAGGATTCTAGTGAAAATGATTACATCGCTTGAGAGATAGTACCATAGCACATAGTATTAGGGCGCTAGGACCCCACCTATGGTAGGAAGTACCGGATTTATAAGAATTTTTCTTGGATATTATGGTAAAAATTCTTGGATAATCTGAGACTCTCTGCCATAGGTGGCGCTCTGGCACCATCTAATTTTTCTTAGATGATCGGTAATTTTTCTTAGATGATCGGACATTTTTTTTAGATGATCGGAAATTTTTTTTAGATGATCGGAAAATTTTTTTAGATGATCGAAATTTTTTTTTAGATGATCGGTAATTTTTCTTAGATAATCGGAATTTTTTTTTAGATGATCGGTAATTTTTCTTAGACGATCGGTAATTTTTCTTGGACGATCGGTAATATTTCTTAGATCCTTCTCTCAATGCAGAGATTGGAATCTGCCTCGTAATCATCGGTCGGTGCATCGCGACGACATCTAAAATTGGTAGCGACGCGGGGAAAACGGGGTCGTTCGCTCTTAGTCTGGGGGGGTGTGAAAAGGGCTACTGGAGGAGAGACAATGGAGGGTTTGGTTGAGACGCCTACACGAGCTACTCCTTCTGGGATCGATACTGCACCAGGCAGGTATCTCGCCTGCAACCTCGGTCGTGGTACCTACCTAGTCGTTCGCCCTCACCGTTTCACTCGCGCTTTCGCGAACGAGATGAAAGAGACGAAAGAAAGGCGACATGGCGGAGGGAACAGAGGGAGGAAAGGGGGAAAGATACCGGTTTCTATATCGGGGCTAACAGTCTCGCGGTATGCGGGCTGCAAGTCCCGAGGTTCGGCGAGTCCACTCACTCCGGCAGGAGTCACACACAACGAGTGACACTGTTACAGTACATAAACAGCGGTATGAACTCGTTTGTATGAGCAGCATAACGTATGTACGGTGATAACGATACTCGACCTTCATCCTCGCCAGTGCTTACACGACACTTGTTTCCTCAACGGAACAGCTGTAGACAATGTTCGCACGGCAATAACTGCTCGTACGCTTTGACAAACATTTCTTGTGGCGCGTACATCCACAATTTGTTTCGCTTTTGTTTTATAATTTTTTTTTTTCGCGAACAAACCGTTTTTTAAAGGAAACTGACATTGGTAAGAAAGAAACAAAATGCCAGTCCTTTCTGGATCGCATTTCTATTCATTAAATGTTTTTTATGTCGGCTAAGAGAAATGAATAACATTTTTAAAAAATAGCTGTTTCGCCAACCTGAAAGATATGGCACAGCGGGCATCAAAGGGTTAATCCCCGAGTCTGCCGCCTTACAGGAGTTAAGTACCGCGGATTTTTTTTTTTTACGCGCCCGAATATTTCGTTCTCGTAACAGACCGGAAGAGACAAGAAAGAATTCGAAGGAAAGAGCGCAGAATAATTCGAGTCTCGTGAAAGAGCGCCCGGACGAGGTAGCGGAACAAAGAAGACAATATTTATAAATAAAGCTGCGAGCCAGCGAAAGCTCGGGAGGCTCGGTTTTGCGAGCGGGCGAAGCGACGGCCAGGAAGGGTAAAAAGAGAGCGAGGCCAATTTACGAGGAGTGCAGCTCGTCGGAAAACAGAAGCACTAAGCCGGGGTGAGCGAGAGATGAGATTCAAAGTTTCTGGCCGTGGCTTTGGTTCCTCCGCGGCGACACATAACGATCCTCGGTCGTCGTCGTGCACGCGGCTGTGTACGAATAAGAGAGGGAGAATTGAGAAAGGAGACCACAGGGGTTCATTTATCCCTCGATGCGTGTCTATTTCCGCGCGCTCTTTCGCTACCGTAATTACGGGCTCGGTGATTTAGAGACGTGCCCGCGACCTGCCCTACGGTGCGCGATGCACAACGCGGGAAACCTCGCAGCGTCGTCGTCGCGGCTTAACGTGTGAGCGAGGAACGCCGTCGCACGATTGGACGAGGGAACAGCACGTGAAGGCGCCGAGCGCGTGTGCGTTCGTGTGTGGATGAGACAGATAAAAAAGAAGTGTGCCACCGGCACTCGTCGTCGTGAACGTCGTCTCATCGTCGTTATCGTCACTGGTTCTATGCTGTGCCTAGGTTACGACGCCGCGACTTGCGCGTCATATCGATAGACGGACGTCAGCTACTTGTTTATTTATTTATTTATGTGTTTCAAACGAAAACGTAATTGTTCGAATTTTTTTACAGTGTCTGTGAAAAAATGCATTCGTCACGACGAAAATGTTTCTTCGACGTTGAAGAAATATTTGTCGGCGACTCCGCACCCAGAAAAAAATTTTATTTGACGGCCACGGTTTGTTTGGGTTAAGTAAAATATTTATTTGATTTGGATAAATATTTATTTAAATTAAATAAATTGTTACTTAAATGAAATAAAGATTTTACTTAAACCAAATAAATATTTATTTTAATTAAATAAATAATTTACTTAAACCAAATAAACGGTGACCGTCAAATAAATTATTTTTCTGGGTGCGTTCTCAAGTGCATGTTAGGTGTATTCCGGCGTTGTTATTCGTGTATCGGGAATCGCGAGGGGTACAAGAGAGTGAAGAGAGGCTGCGGCGAGAGTACAAACGAGTGTTGGTGGACGTGGATTTACGATTCACCGACCTAATCAGCAGCCGAACTTACGAGCGGCGGAAACCTTTAATGCGCCCGCGCGTGCGCATGCGCGCTCGGTGCGGGCAAATGCAACGCGCGCGCGGGCGCGCGGCCTTCGAATTACGAACGTACACACACGCCGGACGATAGAGGAGCTTGCGTCTATGGACTCGTCGGGCACGATTGATTTACGACGCGATATAAACCGGTTCATTCCAGAGATACGACTTCTACGTGTGTACGTACACACAACGTTGTATGTGGTGTATCCCATATCTTTCCGTGCTAAGCACGAAATATCTCCGGTGATTACCTCGCCGAGAATCGTTGAACCCATCGATCCGCGTACATTTTTTCATACCCACCGAGATAACTCTATACGGTACGATGAAACTATTTTTATTATTTTACTTTTCTCTTCTGGCGCGCTTTTCCGTAGATTTTCCTCTCCGTCGAAGTTCAAGTTCCTCATGAAAACCTCCAACCTTCAGCCTCTTGTTTGTTCTTTATCGGATTTGGCTCGCGGCTCACTTGCGTTGTTTCTGCTGGTTAGACTGTTTTGTTTCCTTTTATTATATTATCGGTTGTATTATACGCCCTATTTTCATATCTTCATATTCTATCGCTATTATTTCTTTCCTTATTATGGTATTGTCTTTTTATTATATTTGATCATATCCTTATTGTATTTATTGCTTCATCCGGTTGTAAGTGCTCTGTGTTGATTTCGGCTCCAGAAGTACAAAATAAATATCTCTCTTGTACAAATCACCGGATCCACAAATTGAGAAGATCCTTTGATCATTGTAGTTTCCTACCGGGCTTATCTCGTCCACTTTAATGATCGAAATGGCTGGATAAATGGTCCCTTCGGTCTATAAGGTATGAAACCTGGATATCGAGGAACCTTCGGTAAAAAAGAAGAAGGAAGCGAGGTCACGTTCGATCGGCGACAGCGATCGCACGTTCGAAGACTCCCGAGGCCGGTGTACGCCAACAGCCCTTGTATATTCCCAGAGTAGGTGATTCGGGTTGTCTCGAGTAAACAAACAAATAAACGACGGAGTCTTTGCCGAGAGTACGGGCTGCACAGTATGCGCGCGTATGTAAGTAGATGAAGTACGTGGCGGCTGGCCGGGATGCCGAGGGAACGAGGTGAACGTGAGCTTCAAGGACTGGGCCGCTATAAAAGTGGCAGACACCGCGAGAGAGGAATACGAGCGAGCTCCGGGAGCGCGAACGCCGGGGCATGCTGCTGCAACACACCGGCACTTACCGGTCCAGCGTCGAAACGTCGAGGATACACCGCGTTTGCGCTCTCGCGAAAGAGAAAGAGAAAAGAGGAAAGTCTCTCGGGATAATATACTCTCGAAGGCGAATAGCAGAAAGACAGTGTGAGCCAAGGTGAAGCCGTTTCTTCGATCAATCCTCAGCCTCGACTGGCTACGAAACTATTCTCCGACGCGAATGAGAATCGCTGAGATGATGGAGGGGGTATTTTTATTGTCGCAGCTGGGCAAAGTACCAAAAAATACTTCTAGGAGAAAATACAAAGTATCGCAAGTACTTGAAGTGCTTGAAGTTAAGCGTTATCTAGGGCTTCAAAAAAAGGTCCAAAGTAATCGCGTAGATTGCTCTGTGAGAAATTTTGTTGATCGATTTTGGATCCCTGGTTTTTTTAATATATTTTTTCAATTACAAATAAACCAAAATAGGATTCCCTTCTTGTTATTTTCTGTAGTACCAAACAAGTACCAGGTACTTCAAGTACTGCCCAGCTCTGATCATATTTGTACCAGAGTACTCGTTTGGTACTTATATAGTATCTCGTGAAATTATAATTTGATTGGTTTATCGTTACGGTCTTTGGAAACATAGTAAAATGGACCCTTCGTATACATCATGTACTTGACAGGTGTGCAATAATCTATTTGAAAAAATCCCGAAAAGAACATTTTTTGCTCTATGGTATAGTCTGCAAATGATTGTATGCAGAAGCCACGTGTCTCCAAGTTTCATAACGACTATGCTCTTCGCATACACGGTAAAATAAGTTTGTACATTTAACAACCACTTCTTGTCAACGAAGTTTCGCAAAGTTCTTTTGTTTTCTCATAAATATTACAATTTATTTTATTCGGTCGTATTTTTTACAAAAAAAAAAGTTGTGAAATCAGCAATGAACGTGAGGTAAAAAAAGTTTGTTATTGGCCAACGAATGTTCGTCAGATATGAGAACCTTTTTAACTGCCCATTCGGTGCCGCGAAGCCAGTGTCCGTAGCGAAACGGTAGCCATACGTGCCACATAACGCATAGCTCGAAAGCACGAGGGGACGAACCACTGACCGAGAGGGAAGGACTACGGCACGCCGGGGCTCTCGGGTTTATCGAACGAGCAAGCGAGAAAGCCCGACTGCAGCGGCGTGCACACCGAGCCGCGCGGCGTGACTCCGTCCGTGTTCTGCCTTCGGCGAGAGTTGGCGAGTGTGCGAGATAGAGCGACATACGAAAAGCCAATATCTACGAGCGCGAAGCTTAAAGAGCTTGAGAATGAGTGTGTGCCCGAGCGCGGTGTGCGCGCGCATGTGTGTGTGTGCGCGCGCATGTGTGCGTGATCGCGCCCTCGTGAGTGGATCATCACGAATTCACGAACACACCGGGCTCCGTCGCGTGAAACACTGACGTCGACGAGGCTCACTCTCGCCGCTCGTAGAATGGGAGGCATCGGCGAATGTGTTCGCCGCCTCTCCGTATGTACGCCTGCTCGAGTTGGCGAGCTCGGCTGGTCGACCACCTACAAAGCGGCATCGAAGCCACATCCACCAGCTACCCCTCTCTCGCTACATCGGCCTTCCTCTTTCTCTCTTTCTCTCATCGAAAACCTCAACCGTCCTCCGGGGCCCCGACTCGACGGAGTTTCGTTCGTGATGTAGGTACTACGTATTGATTTCAGGGCATAAATAGACCGCGGGAGTCTCTATTATTCAAGATGCAGCACCACCGCGTTTCCAACGCCGCAACAGACGCGAGACGAGTCCCTACAGTCTGTCGGGTTCGCGTTTCCCGCTGCCGCCGCTACCTTCCTCGACGAAATGTGACAGACTTTGTGTTCCATACACAAGGGGGGATACAGTTTCGCGAGGGAAGATAAACACACGACGGACCCTTCCGGCGCGATGCCTCGACGCTGCGTCGACGAGGAAACAAACCCCTCGATGCATTGCGCATTCCTTTCGTCAGTCGTGGGATTATTTTTTTTACTACCTAGGCTGCGCAGTGTATACGACTGTGAACGGCAACCATACGGGGAATTAAATTAATTGACGAGAAATTAATTGATTGTCGAGACAGTACTTTCGTTTCGGAGAAATGTCCTTTTGGTGCAATGTTATTATTGAATGATTTTTTTTTTGTATTCCGCATGACAGTTTATCTTTCGACTTGTGAGTCATGTGTGTACTTATTTTCTAAAATTATTAATCAGTTTCTATTTTGCGAATTTTTAAAATAATAATAATAACATAATAGTAACAATAATATCAGAGTATCGATACTGGGGCCAGACGAGTGTCCCCACCACGCCATTTAGCCGAGAACGATTAAGGGACTGTCAATTGGTCGCATTAACTAGCAACAGCTGTGGCAATGCGTTAAACACGATTCAGTTTATATGCCTCGCTGTACTTAGTATACATATGCATAAGGGAGCTCAACGTTGACGCAACCGTTGCCGTAGCAGCGAGAGAAGAGACGAGCTCTCTCGCGTGACTGCTCGACCAACCAGTCTGCATACGTACAGACGGAAAAGCCGAGCTCGATCTGGAATATATCTCGTGGGTGGACATTACGGTAGGTCGGGAACGATCTCGATGGAACGTCTCGGGATAATTAACTTCGGCGACATCGCCTCGACATTAAATATTTGCAATTATAAAATTCAAAAATTTCCATACGACGACGTGTAATAATAACAACAACAACAATAATAATAATAATGAAAAATAACGAAGAGGGCATTTAGTTCGTTTCGCCGCATAGTAAGATAGAGGCGAGCGGGTAAGTTGAGAAGTCGGATCGTCGGCAGTGAGAACGCGCGTGTGGCTGCCTCAGCATATATCGAGTCACGGACACCCACACGGACGGACACACGGCGAGCCTCGAAGAGCAAAGGAGGATAAGGTAACTCGACCGAACGAGCCAGCATTCCGTGATTTCGTATATTATACACCAACAACAACGCGAGTACAGGCGACTTCGCTGGTCACACGATAAGCCCGCTTTGGTCAGATTTGCGAGCCCAAAGACGACTGTTTATGCACACAACCCCTCCGCTAAAGACACGCTTTGCGGCGCGATTATCATATCTCAAGGCCTTCCCACCCGTTTGAATCGTCATTTCTTGAAAATACGAGCGAAATAAATATGCTGTGACAAACATTTATCAATGATAAACAATTTATCAATGATAAACAATTTATCAATGATAAACAATTTATCAATGATAAACAATTTATCAATGATAAACAATTTATCAAACAATTTATCAATGATAAACAATTTATCAATGATAAACAATTTATCAATGATAAACAATTTATCAATGATAAACAATTTGCGATACGAGTCCGAAAAAGCGGACTTTCGACGAAGATTGCGAATTTGGCCGCACGAGCCAGAGGCGAGTTGCCTACTTCTCAACCGCCTTCGGCAGTCCGCTTTTTCGTACACTGAAAAAAAAATTGCTTGCCGGCTGCCAAAGAAAAAAATGTTTGTTTCAATTTTACTTTCAATTCTTACAATTCCGTATGATATTGAAACAACGACTGTCAAGCAAGACTGTCAAGGTGACATGTTATCGTTTCAATCCGGTATGAAATTGTACGAATTCAGAGTAGAATTGAAACAACTTTTTAACTTCTTTGGCAGCCGGCAAGCAAATTTTACTTGAATCAATGATATTTTTTTCACTATACAAATATCTCATACAACTGTTCGTAACAAACGCACAAAAACTCACCCTTGTCATGCCTGTAGCGTAGCGAAAAAGTAGCCAAAGTGTTCAAAAAAGTAACCAGTGTGATTTGCGCATGCGCATTATTTTTCTCGCACGCGATGCTAAAAAGCGCCACTTTCGCCACGCGTTGCAGGCACGAGGAGGGAGAGCTTTTCGCGCGTGTTACAAAAAGTATATTTTCTATAAACAATTTTCGAAATTATTCTCTGAAATCCCCCGCTCCCCCCTCTCATCGTGACTTTCACAGTAGGCCGCAATTAAGGAAGCGGCAGAGGTGCAGGAGGACGAGGATGATGCGCGCGCGCTCGCGCGTCGAGCAATTAAGAACACGCCAATTATGGCGAGGATGGCGGCGGTGAGTCGGGCACGACGCATGCATACAAACACACACACACACGTATCCCGGCTCTGTGTCGTCGGGTCCGCCGTGGGGTTTTCCGTGAGGTTCGACGTGCGATGTCTGCTTCCGCGGTAGTTCGAAACATCGTATACTTGTTTCTTAAATTTTTTTTCTCCTACCTATCTCTTCCTCCGACTCTGTCCCTTCTCTTTTAATATCCGGCACAGTAGCGGAGAGATAGAAGCCAGCATAGGCGGCGTGCGCTCTTCCATGCACTGCAACGCACAAAAGTATGGCGCTCGGAAATACGGCAGGAGAAATGGACGAGAAGAGACCCGCGGCGCCTCGACGAGGAGGGAACTCAAATCGCGCTGCCCGGGGAATAATATTCAGGCCGGCCCCGAGCGTACGCTCGCGTCGGGCATCCTCGACATGTCATAATGGAAGCGAAAACGCGAGAGGGAGGCATTCCCTCACGGCCTCCGGCTCGGCTGCCACATTAATGAATGGATAAGTGCGCGGAGAGCCGGCGTTGAATTCTGCTGGCGTTGGCTTTTGCCGGGAAGCGAGAAAGGAGGGCTGCAGCCGAGGAAACGAGAACTGACGCTCGAATATCAACGATGGAAATCATATGTTTGACTGCGAGCACGGCGGGCTTGTGTGTGTGTCCGTTAGTGCACGCGTGCAGGTTAGCGTGCGCCCTACGCGCGTTACAATGGGACGAAGAAGTGCCGTGAATTATGAGGGGAGGGAACACGCGCGGTGCGAAGAGGGCACACCGGATATGGACTAGACTGCAGCCAGACAAGCCGGAATGGAAATCAATACAGTAGTTTCTCCTCTCCGTCCCGCTCTTTTGATACGCAGCGGCGGCGGAACCGGCCCTTGTCCTTTTCCTTCTTCTGGCACTTCTGAGACTCCCCCGGTCGGCGCGTCGGCGGTCGCACGTTGCTAACTCCACACTGTGCGGGAACGTGTGCAGATATCTGACGGCGCTGAGTGTAAAGGCATTTTTTCACTTGTGTGAGGGAAACCATGTACTATCTGAGTTAGATATAATAGAGCACACAATAGACACCCCCTGCGAAGCGGCGCACGTTCTCGAACTCTCATCTTCCTCTTCTTCCTCATCTTCCTCTTCTTCCTCTTCGTCTTCTTATTATTACTCTTCGTCCTCTTCTTCTCCTTCGAGGTGACATCCTCGACATAGCACGATCCGCCGAAGCACGCTCTTCTCGCTCGCTCCGTGTCCTATTTTTCCCATTCCCGACCCTCCCGCTTGTGTTCAACGTCCTGTACAACGCGCTCACGAATCTCTCTCTCGTACCCGAGGTACGATAAGCGAAACGGGGGTTCGTAGCCAAGTGCGAGAGAATGGCTCTCCTCGTACACGGTGAGATAAGTAACGCGGAGAAATTACTTATTCATCCTTACACGTCTCACGAGAGCTCTTGCCATTTCTCCGCGAATTTAACGGGTAACAAACACCCGTGTCATCGCCTCAAACCGATTTTTTTTCTTTTTGCTCGCAGGCGGAATCGCTGTATTTTTGCACACGAAGAATATAATCGTCGTATTAGATATTGCAATCTCTCCATTTCTCGTTCGTGCCTTTTCGGACTCCCTCGATGCCTTTTATGGCGCAGATACCGGTCGTCGCCGATTTTCAGATTCGACTCTCCGCTGTCGGGACCCGGGACACAACGGCGTCCCGATCGCCTTTTAAGGCGTTCGTATTTCAGCCTCTCGCAATCGCGTGCCGAGAGAGTCTCGAGCACCTCTGTAGCGGCCTCTCGCGCGGTCGCCGCACAGAGATCGGGGATCTCTCACCGGCGTCGTCGTCTCCGGCGCAATAAGAAGGAGGAGAATTATTGTGTCACGATTTCTCGAGGCGAGAGCCTCGATCGGCACGACTCCTCGGGACGTCCACTCGAGTAAATTATATCGTCGCCGGAGATGCTCTTCGACGAGTGTGCGGAGATGATGATGATACACCAACCGCGATCTCTGTAATAACGCAGAAGGGCAAGTGCGGAGATATCGGAAGAAGGTCATCCAGTGACATTTATCGGTCACACGGACCGTACGATGAAGCCCCTTTATTTTTCCTCTCTCGTAATTTTATCTTATCACGGATGCCTGTTAATAAATAATTATCTATATCTCGAGGTCTCCGGCTTGCACGTGAAACCACACTGTGTGTATGTGTGCGGATATATATATCCCTCGTGACCCGTATGGAGGCGTCAGGTCGAAGTGACATTTCGCGTGTTCGGCGTCGTAATTCTTTTGCCGTGGGCACGAGTTATAATGTCCGTGTAATTAATGCCGGAAGAAGGGAACCAATAAAACTCTTCAGATATTTAATAAAAAATCAAGCACATTTCTTTTTTTGATATCACTGCATAGGGTAAAAGTGGGGAATATGGCCCGGTTCATATATCATTGATTTCCGTGTTAATCGAGGTGGGCCATATTCACCACTTTTACCCTAGTAAGATTTTATAGGACTGCATCAAAATCGAGAAAAAAATATGGATTGTTGTTTGAAAAAAAGGACTACAATTGAATAGCTTCTCAATAAAAAAAATGCCGATTTTGATCAAACTTCTTTGGTCGAGAGAAAAACACACGTTATTTCTTAGCATTTTTAAAGATTTTTTTCTGTCTAGTTTTTTTGCAACGTGATTTCAAAGTCACGTTTTGTAACATGGAAAAGATCGGATCTAACTTCAAAAAGGTTTCAATCTAGCGATTTTCCCGCAAATTTCTGTTCAATTGGAATAAAAAAACTAACTGACCGAAGAGCATGCTTTACGACAGGTAGTTTCCAAATTTGAAAAAGATTTATGGTCTCGTTTTCAGCTGCCCTTAAAAAAACGCAGTGACCATCTCTTTCTAGCACACTTGTTTTGTATCACCTTTCTCTCTGGCACAGTGACTACCTTCCAGTTTCTGATAAGGATATCCTTAATGTCTTTCCAAATCCATTGCCAATTAATGCTTTTATAGACAAAGCACATGCCACAACGTCAGTTTGTGCATAAATGTTTCTTTTTTTTAGATGTGGGTCTCATTATAAAAAAATGTAGCCCTCATTCGACCATTCTCGAGCGCACCGACCCCCTTAATCAGTGAGGCCGAATCATCGAGTAGCAGAAGAGGGTCTCCTCGGGAAAGCGAAATAACGAAACGATGAAGCAATGAAAGGTAACCGTACTGTTCCCTGTCGAGATGACGATACGAGATATCTTCGGAGTGGAGGACCTTCGTGCAGCGACGAGATGATGAAGAGGGAAAGGGTTAATAAAAGGGTGAGGGTGAAGAAAGGCGTTGGTGACGTTGGTATCGATTCGCTCCCATACAAGTGGCTCGAGGCTCGATTCTTCGTCGTTGACTTTTCAATGTGCGACAAGACGATGAAGAGAGAAAAAAGGGAGGGGGCGGGCCAGAAATCGCGAGGGCGCGCGACGGCGAGGAGAACGCGAGCGAGAGGGTTAAATCGCCCTCGGCACGCCACGTGCTCTCGTGCGCACGTACAGCCGGCGCACCGAGTGATCCAGATATTCCAATCGCATTGACGTAAACCGCCGAAGGTGTACAGGGGTAAGAGATTTTTTTTTAGCTCGAACTCACTCTCGCCAGTGGTTAATTCAGCGGGCAAGTGTGTTTGCGAGCTAGTGGGTAGAGAGGAGGCTCGGCCGGCGTACACGAGCTCGACCGATGAGATCCAGGTCACAAAACAAGTGTCGCAACTGCTGAGACACGGGAGTCGAGCCCCGTTCTCCCCCTCGCCCCCTGCCCGCAAGTCCCGCCAAACCCCACTCTTTTATACCTCTTGTAAACTTATCGGTTAACGAGATTTTTCGAGCAGGCTATAAATTTCGCGGCGCACGCAACGTGCCACGAATGTAGGTTCATTTTAACGAAACTTTTTGTTAGATTCACTTGACGATTATGCCGTTGATGAGAGATATGGAGACATTAAATCTTTAAGGATTTTTAACCCCGTTTTGATAACCCTGCGGCTCGAATTTCTTAATCGACCCGCACACGAATCAATACGTTTTAGGTGTCGATCCTCTTTTTGTTTTCTTGATACATATAAGACACGCGAGGAGGGAAAGTATCGTGATCCGAAATGAAATTTGACTCTTAGATCGCGGTCCAAATACATGTTTCAGATGCCCTAGAATGCAAAATAGGATTTTTTTTCTGTTTCCGTCTGTCTGTCCGTCCGTCCGTGCCGTCCGGAAACGGAATAACTACACTGAGAAAAAAAGGTATGGATTAACCAAAAGGCGCGGCGATATACGCTCAAAGCCATTATTTACTTGGTACAACTGAGGCATTGTTTTGTTGAACGATTATTCGCTTCAGTCGATTCAAAGCATGTCAACAGAAATGGACATTTTTGTTGCACCAACCAAATAAAACCATTTATTTTTCCCGGTGTTCTCGAGCCTGCGGGTCGTAACGGAATTTCGGCGAGTGTCTTCCGCACACGAAATGCAGTTTCGTTATTGAATTCCAATATATTTTTTATTTTAACTTTCCGTAATTGAGATTGAACGCCAAAAGTAATAATCGCTAAATCGGGAAGGCGAAGGTTCAAAATCGACGCGAAAGCTTTGTATTCCCGATAGAGAAAAAAGCTTGTGCGCAATGACTGTGATCGAGCGTCATAAGAGACCAGAGAATGTCCGGATATTCTCGGAGAGAAGGACGGTAATAATCGCTAAATCGCTAAATCGAGAAGGCAAAGGTTCAAAACGGACGCTAAACTTTGGTATTCCCTGAGAGACGAGCGAAGGTCCAGATATTCCCGCGGAGGAGGACAGTAATAATCGCTAAATCGCTAAATCGAGAAGGCAAAGGTTCAAAAGTGGACACTAAAGTTTGGTATTCCTCTGAGAGATGAGCGAAGGTCCAGATATTCCCGTAGATAAGGCCGGTAATAATAGCTACATAGCTCAATGGGGAAGGTTGAAAATCGACGTGAAAGTTTTGTATTCCCGATAGAGAAAAAAAAGACTTGCGCGCAATGACTGTGATCGAGCGTCGTAACAGACGAGAGAAGGTAGTTTTGTTCGCCGTTGGGAGTGTCGGAGGGAATACCAACGAGCTCTGAATAACTGTAAAGCCAGATTTACGTCGTTTTCCCCGGTGCCTCGCGATACGAAACGCTAAGGCTTCCCAGCGATTAATTCTCGACAATGTCGACGGAAGAGTGGGGAGAGAGGGGGTTGAAGGGGGTTTCGTCGTCAATACACAAAGTGGATAGTTATGAGCGAGACCGAGTGGAATGGAGGAAAATCAAAGGTGGCTTTGGCAGAGTAGCATAAAAGCCTCGCCCGCGCGCCGCCGAGCCGTGGCCGTATAGAACCGACATGGTAGCTCGCCTTTTGCCACGCTCGTTCGTTCGCGATTCTCAGAAGCGATTTTAAAATGCAAATCGCGTGCGAGTACCGTCGATAGGCAGCGCCGCGCGAGTTCTGTGCCCACTCGAAGGTTCAACCGAGCCAAGCAACGCGAGCTCTGTTGCTGTTGCTGCTGCGGGGCGAATTCGTCACGTAAGAAGAGAACGCACGATGAGCTGTTGCGGTTGCAACTACGCGGGTTTATTTACCGTTAGCTATTGGATAATACCGTCGACGACATTGTAAAGCTAGAAACATTCTTCAACTCGCTTCTTTTTCAATCCAACTCTCATTTTTCTACATTAAAAAACATAGATCTGCGTGTCAATTAAACACAAAACAAGAGTACATAATTTTTTTTTTTATCCTGAGGGCAATTTCATTAAATAGAAAAATGGTAATAACTTTTGTGGAATTTCTTCGTCTTGACAAATTTCTGTTGATGAAAAAATTCTGTTTTCGGTTTACAGGCCGATTATCTATCGCTGAGTATAAAGCTGTACATACTTGTTCGCCCTCATTCAACTCCCATCTTTAATTTCAATTACTTATCACATATGTCGTGCGACTCAATTTCAATTTTCCACTGTATGGACTTCTATCGTACAATCAAGAAATCGAGATGTATCTTATTTTCGAGGGACTCTTTCTTTTTAATTCTGGGGCTCGCAGCAAATTCGAAGGTAGTCAAACATGAACGATCCAAAAATTATCGGCCAGCCACGCACGATCCGGAGATTCGGACGTGAGGTCGCCAGTCGGTACTTTTGCCGCGTCCGTCGTACTCGACGTGCCATGAGAGAAAGAGGCCGACACCTCGCTGATACCTCTCAGGTAGACCGTGAGACGCGAATCATAAATTGTTCGACCTTGCGCACGCACAATCGTTATCTTTGATCTCCGCGCCAAACGCGTCTCTATTATTATAGCGCGAGGATTCAAATTTGCTCGATTTACCGTCGATTCGAGGGGTGTCGAACGAATGTGACGCGTCGCGTTATGTATAAGAGAAAAATTTAAGAAAAGCAGCGATTTCCAGGGACGCGTCTTCAGCAATGCGCATTACCGGAGACGACGGAACGCTAAACGCGATACTGCAACGTTAGCCAAATGTCGGGCAATAATCGTAAAGGACGTGACTTCTTTCTGGGGCAGAGAACAAGCTGATACTTTATGACCGACGGCAGAATCGTTCGCGCTTTACTTGACGACCATAAGAAACTTCCCCTAAAACCCGGTTGGAGAAAACGTGCGGAATTACGGAATTTTCCGCGAGAGGGTTGGAATCTCGCGAGCTCAAAACGATCTTGGAGTCATTCGATCGCACGCACCGGATATCACGGATGCAAACCCGTGATATCCGGTGCGTGCTTCGTTCATGATCGATGGAAATTTCTTTTTTTTTTCGTCATAAAATCTCGATAGCCTTCTTAAAGTGTCCTACCCGATCTTTGTAGATCGCATAGAATACTTTAACAAGATTATCGAGATTTTATGAGGACCAATAAAAAAATGAGGAATGTCCATCGATCATGAACGATTGCGTGGATTTGTTCTCATAGTTAAAGGTCGCGACGAAAATGATCGAAAAACGGGCAGTGAAAGGGAGAACGGTGCGAAAGATACTCGGTAAATTTTAATCTTCCGTGCACGTACCTTGAACGTCGGTGAGACGAGAGCCGGCTATTCGGTGCTGCGAAGAAATATATATCGCCGGGCGTCGAAGAAGAATATATAATCGTACAACGTTCGACCGTCGATGTATATCCCACAGTTCGTACGTTATACGCAGCTCTCTTGATCCTCTGTATCTAAGTTGTATTTTTTTATTCCTTTACATATAACTTTAAATCGACTCTCGATCGCGATTAATAACTTGTTTAACACTATTCTGTTTATTGCCGGTTAACTTTTAACTTTTTCTTTTTCTTTGCGTTTAATATTATTACTATTACATTTTGTATCATTCAACCATTTTTTTTTCTCCTCGCAGTTTTCTCGTTATTGTTTTACCGTTAAGTGTTACGTTTATCGATAATTATAAATATATCTGTCTGCAGGTACTTCGCTGTCCTGGTTCGATTAAGTGTTTTCGAGAGGGTTTTTTTCTTTAAATATTTTTTTTTCTTACTTTAACGTTCTTGCATTTAGCGACGCAGCATGTGTCGAGACGCGACGGGAGTATCGCACACACGTGGACTGCTTCGCGTTTGGCTCGAGGGTGTTGCCGCGCGAGATCTCGTTAACCCTTTTATCTCTCGTATCTCCGCGCTTCTTGGTTTTCGATAATAACATTAGTTTGAC
Source organism: Ichneumoninae sp. A BG-2022a (assembly GCA_030522665.1). Taxonomy (NCBI): domain Eukaryota; kingdom Metazoa; phylum Arthropoda; class Insecta; order Hymenoptera; family Ichneumonidae; species Ichneumoninae sp. A BG-2022a. Next base: position 41,467 of record JAPYZC010000167.1, read on the forward strand.
TCGGGGGCCAGGCACTATTGCGCTGTGAAAGGTAGAGAAGTAGTATTATCTGTTATTATTTATCTTTTGTTTTGTTTTTGTTTGTTTGTTTTATTTTTTCTTTTATATATGTTTGAAGGTACTTGTAGGTACGAGGTATTTATTTTCAAGGTAGATGTAATATGCGTGTGGCTTTTAATATGCGTGCGTTATATGCGCCTTGTCTTGTATTTTACGGTCCGTCGAACTTCGCGGGGCAGTTTTTCTTTTATCTCGCGCTTTATTCCTTAACCGCGTTACATATATATTTTTTTCACTTCAATAATAATAATGACAATAATAATAATAATATAACGATAATAACGACGACAAGCCCCCCACCCCCCCTCGCGACGCGATCCGTACGGAAGGTCAGAAGTCGTTATCACCTCCTCTCGTTTCCCCACTTAGCCACATTGCAGTTATTCGTCCAGCCGTCCACCTCCGCCAGCAGGAGCTCGACTTTCACCACCATCTGCAACATAACAAATGGAGGACACTGTTTAAAGCTGCGCGATACCGACATTCTCTTTTTTTATCACATCTGAATACATTTTTTTTAAACGAGACGCAAATCGTTATTAAATCATCATATCCAAAGAGATAGCGGTTGTAAGAAAAGTACCAAAGAGTCTTGATATATTCGTACCGGTCGAAGGTTCTTCAAAGCTGCCGACATTCTCTTTTTTTATAACACCTGAATACTTTTTTTTAAACAACAAGCAAATCGTTATCGAATTACCATATCCAAAGAGATGTCGGTTTTAAGAAAATACCGAAGGGTCTTGACATATTCGAACGGGTCGAAGGTTCTCGAATGATTCCTGAGAGCTGATGCTGCGAGTTATCTGAACAGCGGATCGAGGTCTGGACACTTGAAACCCAAAGAACGAGAGCGGATTATTGAACTCTCGATATTGTATCTCGGCATCGCAATTTGCGGACAAACAATTCCGCTATCGTGAAAAAATATACATGTATATTTTTTTGAAGCTCCAAGATTGCTCTGCGAATTTTACAAATAATTGAGGCTACTCGATCGTGGAAAAGTCCCGCGGCGATAACAATCAGTGAAACCGAACGCTAAAAAAAATCGATTGCGCTATGCAAAAAAAAAAACATTTTTACAATTCCGTATGGAATTGTAAAAATGAAAGTAGAATTGAAATAACAATTTTTTTTCTTGGCAGCCCGCACTGAGAAAAAAGATAATATTTTCTACTATACCAATAATTCCCAGGGGGAACGTCTATATAGATAGTTTTTCATAGTATATATTCAATTGATTAAATTATAATTATTGTTGCAACCATGATTTTTTGTCACTGTCGTAACTATAAAATGTAAAAGTTCCCCCTGGAAACTATTTTTTATAGTATAAATTCAGTATTGTTGCTTTTACTACGTCATTTTTTCTCAGTGCGCAAGCGAATTTTACTTGAGTTATTGATATTTTTTTCAGTCTGATAAAACAATGAGAGTTTGCAGCCTCAAGTGCGATCCCATCGCCTTACACACCCTCCTTACTTTCTGTATCCGCAGCATCCCCCGACGCATTTATGAACCCTGGAAGGATACGCGAATGTAAATCGAACGTACATTCGCGAGTTCTCCGCGTGAGGGGTTTTTCCGCCGCTCTCGTCGATTTACAGTTGCGCACCGCGGGGACCGAAAACCCATCTACACTGTGCGGTATGCATTGCAGCTCGGGCAATTATTTTCTCGCGTACCCGAAGAGAGCGTACGCCGTTCGCTGGAAGGAAGGAAGGGAGGACGGCCGCGGGCTCGGGGTATCCCGTCCGCACGTAAATGTATCCGTGTCGTAAAGATGAAACCGGGTCTCATCCTCCTTCTCTCGGGGGATACTCGAGAGCTCGCTCGCGGAAACTGGTTGGTGTCCGAGGGTCCTTCCCTCGCGTTCCACTCCGTTCGCGGATGTACAATAAAACATTCCGGGCTCGCGTATGCACGGACACGAACGCACTCTACGGCATAAAAGTTCGCAAGGGAGACTCGTGCGCATGCGCATCGCTCGATCGCGTGCGCCCATATCTTGCCTATGTATAGATGACGTACCTGCACGAAATTTATGTGTGTGCACATCGATACGTGCTTGCATACACGTGTACGGAGCCGCGATGCAAATAGCACTATGTTATCCGCAAGGCGGACAGTCGAAGGATTCACCGAGAGGAAGAGTGAGAAGAGCGGCGTTAATACCGTACACGCATGCGCACTTGTTAAAGTTTCCATCTTAAAGAAAACCCGCTCTCGGGGACCGCGGTTGCAAACTACTCCGCTGCATCGCCGCCGTTTCTTTCCTTGCACTTCTATTTTCTCTCCTCGCTCCCCTATATATTTCTCGGTGCTATCTCACTATCGCCATCGAGAGCCGCGGCGAGCTCGCGATTGTTACGTTACAAGGACTCCGAGGTTCTCTCGAAGGGGTCGGGGGAGGGAGCAATAAAATCGGAGGTTTTATCACGCACGACGGTATGAATCTCGCTGCGAGAGTCCGCTTATCGGGTCTATGCAGATTCCCACGTGCGGTGTAGTAATTGGATTTATATATGTGAACATATCTTTTTTTACACTATTGGAAATAATGTTGACGAAATATCGAGGAGAGCTCGAATAACGGAGGCAAGGATATTGGAGGAGATCGGAAAACATAGACAGTAAAAAATAATTTTGTTAAATAAGTTACAAACTCGTTTGTTCAGGTTTGAAGACAGAAACTTGTCCTTTTATTTCCCGTGTCATTGACCATTTTAGTTTGTACTTTTGATTGTAAAACTATAACCGGATGGTGCGATCGGAAAATTAACACCTAAAAATTGCGGACAATAAATTGTAAAAAGTACAAACTTTTTTTTAACCTTGTAGGTCCATTATAGGTTGAAGAATAAAAATTCGAGTGCTTTCGTAAAACAAACGTGAATAAAAGTGTCAAGGACCCTCAGAAATCCCAAGGACGTATCCAGGAATTTCCAAGGACATGCGAAATTGAAGGACTTTTAAGGGCGGGAAGAATTCACCGCACTATAATGTGGAAACCTGATATTTTTCTAAAGTGCCGGATGTGAAAGCGCCAACTCCTATCCCGTTAGACTTTTGCCGCCTCGCCTCTGCCGCTCGATTTAACGTCCAAACAAATCGAAGCTATCCTATCCATGCACCGGGGCTCGGAGCAGGTACTCCAAATCCGTCCGTGGGCTCCGACGCCTTTTACACAAAGAGCACTTGCTCCAAAAACTCGATCCCCGTGGTATTCTCGCTCATTGTATCGTAACGATCTTCCCTCGTCCCGATCTCCCGACACCGGAGACCACCGCGATTCGCGGCTCGCGACACAATAGAACACAACAGACCGGCGAACAGAAGCGTCTTTAATGTCAATCAATGGCGCGTGCCGGGGAAGAGCCAAAAGGTGCGCGAGCGCAAAGTGTCCCAGCACACGTAGGGGTTGCCTTAAAATCAGGGTTGTAATAAACAGCGAGCCGACTTTCCGTGGAGTTAGGGATGGAAAGCCGCTGATCGGCGGTTTCATCGACCAGCGAATCAATTCGACCTCTAGAAATGCTGAGCGGATGACAAAGAACGCTTGCTCCAAAGACGTCCCCGCCGTTTCCCCCTCATTGTGCCGTATAACGATCTTCCCTCGTCCCAATCTCGCAACACCGAGATTATTGCGATTTCCGGCTTCCGACACGATCGAACATAGCAGACCAGCGAACAGAAGCTTCTTTAAGCTTCTGTTCGCTGTCAATCAATGGCGCGTGCCTGGTAAAAGCCGAAAAGTGTGCGAGCGCAAAGTGTCCCAGCACACGTAGGGGTTGCCTTAAAATCAGGGTTGTAATCGACGGCGAGCCGACTTGCCGTGGAGTTAGGGGTGGAAAGCCGCTGATCGGGGGTTTCATCGACCAGCGAATCAATTTGATCTCTATAAATTCTGAGCGGATGACAAAGAGCGCTTGCTCCAAAGACGTCCCCGCCGTTTCCTCGCGCATTCTACCGTAACGATCTTCCCTCGTCCCAATCGCGCAACACCGAGATTATTGCGATTCCCGGCTTCCGACACAATAGAACATAGCAGACCAGTGAACAGAAGCTTCTTTAATGTCAATCAATGACGCGTGCCGGGGAAAAGCCAAAAGGTGCGCGAGCGCAAAGTGTCCCAGCACACGTAGGGCTTGCCTTAAAATCAGGGTTCTAATCGACGGCGAGCCGACTTTCCGTGGAGTTAGGGGTGGAAAGCCGCTGATCGGGGGTTTCATCGACCAGCGAATCAATTCGATCTCTACAAATGCTGAGCGGATGACAAAGAGCGCTTGCTCCAAAGACGTCCCCGCTGTTTCCTCGCCCATTGTACCGTAACGATCTTCCCTCGTCCCAATCAACCGACAATACCGCGATTCCCGGCTTGCAACACAATAGAACACAACAGCGAACAGAAGCGTCTTTAATGTCACTCAATGGCGCGTGCCGGGAAAAGCCGAAAGGTGCGCGAGCGCAAAGTGTCCCAACACGTAATCGACGGCGAGCCGGCTTTCCGCAGAGTTAGGGGTGGAAACCCGCAAATCGGCAGTATCGTCCTCCCGCTAATAATTTCGATTCCGACAAAGGCTCAACGTACACGGACAATCATTACCGGTGATGATGCGTGCGAGCCTCTCTCGCACGCACGCGAGAACACCCGCTCGAACGAGCGAGGGTTACGGTCATGAGGTATTTTTAATTCGACCCTTCGCCGAGTACTTTGTCAAGGGGGTGCGTTCGAGTCGCTATCGCGAGTGTGACTTTCCGTGGGGTGTTCAGAGTGTTCGCGACGAGAAGGTGGAAGGCGAGGCTCCCGGCGCGAGAACACGTGCGTGACCGTTCGACTCGTTGCATACTGCCAACTTCCGAAGACGCTCGTGTACGTGCGTGCGTGTAGGGTCCGAGGGCCTCGTCCGTGAATGCCCTGTAAGTAGCTTCGTGGCTGCAGGGACGACGTCGAAGGTAAAGCCAAGGCAAATACCGCAGCTTGCAGCTGTAACTGCACCGAAGAGGGCGAGGTGGTGACCCGCGCTCGCCACGCAAAGAACCGAAGAACTCGAGGAAGTGTGCGCGCGTGTGTGTGCAGATGGGCCCCAGACCTACGTCAACGTAACGAGGAGAAGCAATGAGCGAACCGCGCTAACGAGGGCAATGGGTCTTTGCTTCGCTCGCACACCCAGACCGTGCGAGTCGTAAAGTCGTAAAGAATCTTACGCGGTGGACTCGGCTCGTAGGATGTGTTCTTTACTCTTTTGACAGCACTAAGGGCGTAAACCTATAAAGGCTGTTCGGCATTTTTTTTATATTCTTTTCATCGTCGGTTTTAATACTTTTTTAAAGGGCGACGAGCTTACTTTTATTGGGATGTTATATGTGATGCTTATTTAAAAAATGAATTACAAGTACATTTAGAACAAGAAATGGTTGGTTTAACCAAAAGTTACGGTGACGTATGTTCAGAGATGTTTGTTTGGGACAAATAAAGCATTGTTTTGTTAAACGATTATCCGCTTCAATCGTTTCAACATTTGTCGATTTAACCAAATAATTCGAACGTAGTCACCGCGCCTTGGATAATCCAACCACTTGTTTTTCTCATTGCAATGCATGAGTCATGTCCGTAAAAACTTGGGCAAGGCGACCGAACTATTTGCGCTAAACAAACGAATCCAAAAGATTTTGTATGGTTTCCTATTAGGGTAAAAGTGGTGGATATGGCCCACCTCGATTAACACGTAAATCAATGATATATGGACCGGGCCATATTCCCCACTTTTATCCTATTCTTTAACTTTAATTTTACTGCCCTCGAACTACCTCGTGGCATAAAAAAATTGTTTGTCATTACTTTATTTGTTGATACATTACTAAAAATTGTTGATACATTACTTTATTTTGTTTCTTAGTCGTAAATATAGGTAAATACAGTTAAACATAGGTATAAAGGTATATCGTAAATACAGGTATAAAAAAGGGTTGAAATTCCCCCTCGGATAAATGATTAAGGTCAAGACAAATTTGCGGTCGCGTGTCGGCGCGCTTAATCTTCATTGTATCATTGTTGCGTATGCAGGAGTCTTTGAAGAGCGTGTGCCAGTTCGATGATGTATGAATAGCCCACCACCCGGTATAAACGTTACGGCTCGGCACAAGCGCACCCATGCTCGCGTGCTATACGTAACTCACGTAAGTAATATGTAAATGGAAATGAAAATGGCAACGTTGAACGCAGCGGGACACACAAGACATATATATATATATAATATATAGGTGGGAAGATGGGGGAACGCACTTCCGGACAGATGTTGCGGGCTCTCCCGCTCGCCAAGGCCCGCATTGTGAGTTTTCTCTTTCCGCTTCTCTTCTGTCTCTCTTCATTCGCTGCTTATCCTATCGTGCTCGGAGTCAAGCTTGGATCGCCGCTGCACGCGGTGCGTCCGATGAGCATGCGCCGATACTTTGCGGACGAATGGCGCATTTGCCGGAGGGGCACATGCCCCGAGCTATAAACCTATAAAGCTTGGATTTCGCAAAATATCAAATTATCGGAGAACGGTCAGCGGTAAAAGAAAATCAATAAATTGCAATAATGAAAATTTTGCTGCTACTGATAACCTGCTTCGACCCGGCTCTGATGCTAAATGTACCGCCAGGTAAATGTCCCAGCTGCAGGGAAAAGTGGACTCCAAAAGTCGAGGGGAAAATATGAATGGGGCCTTTTTCTAGTAAAATTTGTTGAGTGCTACACCGGGTCCTGCTAGGGTCCTGATGAGACCTTCTGGTACTCTGAGAGAAAGATCTGATAGAAATTTCCATAAATCTGGTGTCCATAAAACTGACAGAACTTTCAGGTTTATGGGCACTAGAGCAACATTCTGGCAAACCTTCGTATTAAACTCAACACTTTCTGCTAGAAAATATGGTACTTTTCGCTATCGTAGATATTACCCGAATATCCCGTCATTTTTTCCAGAATATAAGTTCTTTTGAGTAGAAAAATAAAATATACAAGTTCTTTGAAAATCGTAATCGGTGACGTCGCGATCGCGGACCATTTGTTTTAGGTTTACATACATCGGCATATTTCGTCGATCAAATTCTTTTTATGTATACATACACTAATAAAATTCAACCGACCAAATGCTCAGTTATTATTTCCGAAATTCTTAGTCTGATACGCAAAGTTTGCCATCCAGCCTTCTGTAAAACTCACTATACGGATTAAGTAAAAATTGTTATGGCCACTATGAAAATGTCACATATCGCTAGTGGTGGCGTTGGTGTACCATTGTTGCCTAACCGAAATTGACCAAATGATTTGGTAACTTCTTCGAGATCCTCTCAGTGTACCTTGCCAGAACCTAACGCAAAGCTAAAAAAAAGAAATCCGCCACAATTTACATCCGCGTATTATCGTCCGACAAAATTGGCACTGACTTAGAGAGCGGAAGAGAGATGAAGGGTCACGGCGGCATTGTTCGTCGTCCCGGTGAGCGGAAAGGGGGATGACCGGGCGTGTGAAACGCGTGAGGAAGGGCTGAACGGAGCGGAGAGGAGAGCCAGCCCGAGCGGGAGGGAAGGCGCTGCGCCCGGTACCGGTGGTATCGTAATACAATACTATTAGCTGAACTTGAGCTACTTATGAATGACCTTGTGCCCGACGTGCTCTCTTTCTCCCGCACCGATGATTGCGAAGTTGCGTCGGCGTCGATGCGTGAGTACGCAGCTAGCACGCGTGTGTCTGTACGCAGAGAATTATCGCCGCGGTGTGACACTGATATCCCAGTGTTGTTGCCCTACCGGCGCGCGTGTAAGTCGAACGATTACACGTCCGTGTGTCCGGACGGCTGGAGAGAGCGACGCAACTCCGGGACACTGAGAACGGATAACGCAGCCAGCGGAATTTGGAGCGCCACCATATTTGGGGCGCAAGGCCAGCGATCGCCGATAATTGACAGCGAAGCGGCGACCCGAAATCCCGAGTGACAACATTTGATATTGTCGGGACATTCGGCTAATCCGAAGATCGAGGCACGACGATGTTCCCCGTGCGCGATGGCCAGCGGCCAATCCCGGTCGGGAGGCTGCGGTAGGTCCACCGAACGCATCACATCCGAACGCTCGCTACCACGCAGATGAACTCGTGTTGCACCGAGCTGCTGCATCACCTTTCTCGTTTTCCTCCGCTCCGAGGGAGATCCGAGCGGGCGACGCAGCTCTGGCTGCGTCATCGTCGGGGACGCAGACGAAGGTGTTCTTTTTTTCATCCGCCATTTCAGCGGGTATATCGCGTTGCGGCGAGGGGACCCAAGAGGCCGATGTTGGTTGGGAGAGAAAAAAATAATGGAAACGGGCCGGGAATGAAGGCGGTTGACCCACCTCGTGAGAAACTCCCGGCGGTTGTTGTTTTTTTTTCGTGAGAAAAAATTGTACGAGAGAACGCGTTGAGTTGTTGTTATCAAAGCTGGCGCAGAGACACGTCGGATGCCGAGAAGCGCAAGGGCTGATAACCGCGTCGTCTTACGTAGGGAAGAGCGGGGCAAAATGGGGCAAGTAGGCAAAACGGGGCAGTTGAGCAAAACTAGATTTTCCAAAAATTTTTGGATCGGACAAGGTGGCAAAACGGGGCAGAAAAGCCTGATGTATCGATGGGGCGAATTCGGGCATTCAAAAATTATTGGAAAATTATGTTTTGCTCCATGCCCCGTTTTGCCCCGCTGGCCCATTTTGCCCCGCTCTAACCTATCGGATTGTGTCGTTGCGCCCTTCTGCTTCTCGGCGGTCCCACGCGAAGAACAACGACGCAGCGATCAGTGATCCCGGGATCCATATGAATGCCCGCGACTGCCTACGCGACGAGGAAATAACAAACAAAAAAAGTTAACTGACCTATACCAACGGCGATGTTACGACTTCCGTCGAGTGACCCCGGACGCGATAAATATTGATTCGATCGGCGCGACTGGCATCGACGAGCGACTCAGACTCGATCACGATCGCCGGCTATCGATGTCGAATGTCCGTGCACCGATGAAGTTCGCTCCTGTCATGATCGGCAAATTAAACACCACCGACTTTGTATTCGCCGATTGGAAAAATAAAATATTTTACAGAGTGCCACGCGAACTCCGCCGAGCGAGGAACAAATTCTGATTTTTCGACGTTGTATTCGCCGATTGGAAGAATTAAATATTTTACAGAGTGCCACGCGAACTCCGTCGAGCGAGGAACAAATTCTGATTTTTCGACTTTGTATTCGCCGATTGGAAGAATTAAATATTTTACAGAGTGCCACGCGAACTCCGCCGAGCGTGGAACAAATTCTGATTTTTCGACTTTGTATTCGCCGATTGGAAAAATAAAATATTTTACAGAGTACCATGCGAACTCCGTCGAGGGAAGGACAAATTCTGATTTTTCGTTACGTTGAAGCTTGCGCTCCGAAAATTCTGTGCTCGGTAACGGTAAGCGACGACAATACTGTCGCAGTGCGTACTTCGTCATTGCATGCAATGTAGAGCTGACGCACCTTTTCTATCAAGGGCATGTAAAATGCCACGGTCGATAATAAAAACTGCTCTTTTTTCAAGGGTGCTGAAACTTTAGCGTTCAAAGGAAATAGGACACCACTATAGAATTGATAGACACGGTGGCATTCTTTTCCGTTAGACAACAAAGCTTCGGCATCCTAGAAAAAATTACATTACAGTTTCCATTACCGACTCCGTTGCGAGATGGGTGGAAGGTTGGAGGTTGAAGGTTGAAGGTTGAAGGTCGTTTATACAAAATTTTACTCATCTATTGATTATAGTGAATGGTTATTTGAATTACAGCGGATGTCCTTAACCTAAGGAAACCTTAATTGCCATGGAGTTGCAAAAATATTAACGGCTTTGCGCTAATTTTCGAAAATTAACATATCCGTTCAGTTTTTTCAAAGAATAATCCGTATTTTTAGCTCGATTTTGATATACCATGGCTTATTCTCTTCCCTAAAAGATGTTCTACAAATTCACCATCTAGATATTCGATAAGCGTAAAAGTTTGCATAAACGATCAAAAATAAGGCACTTCTTTTCGCTTACTCGGTCGTGCCTAAAAATGTATCACTCATTTCGACTGGCGTGAAAATCATCCAAAACTTTTTATTTGCAGTCGCGCAATTGTCGCTCAACCCTCGGTCGACGGTCCAATCTGTTCCTCATAATTCGAAGTTGGGCGCTTTAAACTCCGCCGCATCTTCTCGCGTCCGAGTCGACGCCGGGCTCCGGGCTCGGACTGCTCTCGGAGCGGCCTCGACGGCATTGAATTCCCTTCTATCTCCGTGCTCCCTCGCGATTCTCTCGTTTCTCTCGCGAGCTAAATGCGAACTAACGAGCTCCCCGACCGGGAGAACTCGGCCGGCGGTCGTCGTAAAATTGCGACTCGCCTCTCCGGAGAGTCCCTCGCCCGTAACAGCCGTACGCGTACGAGAAATCGGTACGCAAATACCGTACGGAAGGTTATATTTACGAGGGTGTAAGCCGAATCGCGACGGTGTGAGTTTCACGGTTCTGTACCCGGCGCAAACTCCAGCTCGCAAGCAGTAAACGCTTATTTTTCCACCCCGCGCGCCCGCGAACCGCGGTGTTAATGAGCGCGTTTTAGCCGGTCGCCAATTGCGTTACGCAATCGGACCGTGTTTCGCACGTACCTTACGGCTCACCGAGGTACATACTCGTGTCGCGAGTCGTTTCGCCTCTGAACAGTATTAATACTATGTGAAGAAACACCTGCCCGCGAGACCGATCCCTGCTCGGTCGGTAATAAAAACTGTAATAAACTTTTCTCGCGTCCGCTGTCGTTTGCGCTCGAAAGAAAAGTCTCACCGGAAGCTGACACGATCTCCGCTTCCGATGAGACTTTTCTCTTTGGCGCACACGCTGCTGTCCGTGAAAAAGGTTGATTACAGTTTTTATTACCGACCGCGGTATTTCGACTTCTCGCGACGCCGATTATCTTACCGTTAACCTCGAAAAATATGAATATTCGTCCCGAGAAAAATACACGAAACTCCTTGGTTGGTTTTGGTTCGGGGTGGAAAAAACATTGAAATAAAAAATAAAAACCAGGCGATGGATCGGGTACACCGAGCCGACGCCCACAAGCGGGCTTCCGCGAAGGGACACTTTAATCGTGTCGACTCGGTGAATTCAGAACCTTCTCGTTTTTCTTCGCGACGTGCGGGCGCGGAGGTTGGGGAAGGAGTGAGAGAAGAAAGAGAAGAGAGGAAGACACAAAGAAGCCAAGTCTTTACGAGCATCGAGGGCCAGGCCATCCAGCGAGGGAACGGCGCATCGACTCGGACGCAACCACTCCCTGCCCGAGCCATTACAAATTCACCGGGCATCCTAGAATAAAAATGCATCCTCAGCTTGTCGTTCCCCGCATGCCAGACAGGCACATTCCCGATGCTCGCTGCCTATCTTCCTCGGGCTCCCCTAGCCTCTCCCGGCATCGGTCTATCCCGCTTTCTTCGCCGTACAGACTTCGCCGCGCTCCCGTTCTCCCGTCCCTCGAATTTTTTTTTTTTCGCTGTCCCCTAATAATCGGCCGAGAGAGCGAACTTGTGGTGGATTTTTAAGAGAGATCAATACTTTTTTTGGATCGTTTGAAAAATGATAAATAATTTGTTAGCATCATTTAAAAAAAGATGGATCAATTTTATAGATAATTTCAGAAAAGATGAATCGATTTTATAGATCATTTTAAAAAAGATGAATCAATTTTATAGATCATTTTAAAAAAGATGAATGAATTTTATCGATCATTTCAAAAAAGATAAATCCATTTTATAGATCATTTAAAAAAAGATGAATCAATTTTATAGATCATTTCAAAAAAGATAAATCATTTTTTTATAATTTGAAAAAGATATAAATTTTATAATAATTTCAGAAAAGAATTTTTGTTCTTTACCATTGAGCGAGCCCGACGACGAGAATTGTGTGCGTTCGTAATAATCGGCCGAGAGGGTGAACTTGTTGGTGGACTTTGAAGATCAATAATTTTTTTTTTTAATAATTTGGAAAACGATTTTTTATTTATCTTTTCGTCGAGCGAGCCCGACGACGAGAGACGTGTCTCGCCACTGCTCTGCCACCTTGCCCGATGTCCTCGGTACGGCTAGTATACATGAGGGAAAGCGCGATGCAGCTACGGAGTCTCACCGATCCCCGACTCGGTGACGTAAATCTACGATTCCAAACGAAAACATCGTCCCCGAAACGTTTCTATCCTCCTCATTCCTCGTCCGTGCATCCTTCTCCGCTCGCAGTCACCGCCGACGAGCCATCCAACCCCGCGCCCCATCATCCTCCGTCGCTCCCCCGCGGCTCCCGGCGAACATACGTATCTGCCCGTAGTACCTACTAGACTACACTACGCGATCCGCTCTGCCGATACGGTCGTTGGCCGGTCTCCGTACTAACGCGTATTCGGAGATTTCAAAAAAATCAAGAGAATAACAGATTTTACTGTTCGATCGGGAATGATCGATTGCTAATCAGTTGTGAGCATATTTATCCTACCGATACAGATGCACGATCTTTGTTTTAAATGCAAATCAAAAAGCTATCTACTACCAAGTCAAGGTTAAAGTTAATCTTCATAAAGAGCTATACTGACCCACTTGGTCCATCCTTCAACGATTTTTTTTTCTTTTGATCGAAAATCGAAAAACGATCTACTATCGAGTTATGGTTAAAGTTCATTTTCATAAAGTACTTTGCAAACCCATTTGGTTTGCCCTTCAATGATTTTTTAGTTTTACCGTAACCATGTTCACCCGCCTATCCAAATTGACGATTTTTTTGTTTGTTTTTAAGTGGAAATTGAAAGGCTATCTACTACCGAGTTAGGGTTAAAGTTCGTATTCATAAAGTACTATATACATGCACTTTGTGCACCCTGCAACGATTTCATTTTTTATTTTTGTCCCAATCCTCTTCAGTCACCGGTCGAGATTCACGATTTTTTTATTCAAGTGGAAATCGAAAAACGATCTACTACCCAGTTAATATTAAAGTTAATATTCATAAACCACTATATAGATCCACTTGATGAACCCACCAACGATTTTTTTATTTTTATCGCAGCCATGTTCGCCCGCCTATCCAAATAGACGATTTTTTTGTTTGTTTTTAAGTGGAAATTGAAAGGCTACCTACTACCGAGTTAAGGTTAAAGTTCACATTCATAAAGTACTATATACATGCACTTTGTGCACTCTGCAACGATTTTTTTTTGTATTTTTGTCCCAATCCTCTTCAGTCACCGATCGAGATTCACGATTTTTTTATTCAGGTGGAAATCGAAAAACCATCTACTACCCAGTTAATATTAAAGTTAATATTCATAAACTACTATACAGATCCACTTGATGCACCCTCAAACGATTTTTTAAATTTTTACCACGACCCTCTCCTCCCGCCGTGTCGAGGAGAGACTAGACTCGTCTCTAAGTGGCCTATGACTACCCCCAATTCGGACGGAACGGCGGTACTGCTGTCCCGCTGCGCTGCGGCTCGCCGCAGCCTACCTATATATTATGCAGGCTAAAAATGATACGGCCGATGACGTCATCGTACGTGTATATGTGCGCGCGTGTGTGTGGATGCTGCCGCTACGTCGAGTGTATCGGGACTCGGTCTCTCGGACCGCTTCGCGTCCCGTCTCGCCTCCTTCCCACCAACCTCACCGACTCCATCCACTTCGTTTCAATTTTTCTCGCTCCTCTCTCCTGCGTATTCCCCTTTCGCTCTCGCAGATCGGAGCGCGACGTCGAGAGCTTTTGAATGCGTGTTGCCCGAGGCCCTGCATCGCAGAGGCGGCGGCTTCGTCGGCCAAAGAACGTCCGATCTCCGTAACTCCGAAATATATCTCCGTGAAAGACCCCTCGTGCGTGTCCCTCTTTCCGCAGCTCTTTGACGAGGCGTTTCGATGTGCGGGAACGCGGGCCACAGGTGTAGCGAATGATATACGTGTCCGACGGGGTAATCGTGCCGTTAGGCTCCTCTCGTGGCCTTTAACGAGCCCGGTTATCGATGCAAGGCGCTCCGAGCCACGGAGGGCTCTTTCCCCGTCTGCGGTGAAGAATTTAAGGCGGCAGCGTAGTCGTGGGATAGAGATATAGCCGATTAGACGCGAGTCGGTGCAACTGTATCAATAACCGGCGAAAGAGAAGCTCGCATGATGTGTACCCTGCATGTGTCTCTATAATATAAAAAGATTTCGTCGCAGTCGTGTTCGAGGATCGAGAAGGGGTCAAATGAAACGGCCTGAAATATTCTAAGTCGCCTTCAGTGGATACAGCGTACGTTTATTCATATTTTCTACGAATGGCGCACCTGCCTATCATTCCGATAATTGTCTTCAAATAAAGAAAACAAAGAAGGCGGGACGATGAAAAAAAAAAAGAAGAATCGAACCGAGCCACGTTAACACCGTCGGCTGCAGGATACACTTTCTCGAGCAGCTGCCCGTCGGGGACGCAGGAGAAATTTCAACGAGTCGCGTGTGAAAGATTCCCGGTTAAGGACACAGACACGCCAACGCTACGCGCGATTTCCCGAAACGGTGGATGCATCGAAATCGTTAACTGCACGGAATCGCCTAAGGCGTACGTGAGAAAGCCGGCGCGAGCTGCAAATAAGCAGAGTGCTTCGGGGCGAAAGGTGAAGGATTTGGAAAAAATTATAATAACAAAAATAATGTTAATCATGTTTGGTGACTCGCGATGAGCAAAAAATAATCGTTCTAGTTAGTTAAACGGACGATCGAACTAACAGACATGGGGTCGAATTTTAAGACGTTAGTTGAATTTAAGATCGCTCTTGAGATCGAATTTGAGATCCAAGCGTGCTTAAAATCTATCTTAAGATCGACACTCAGTTCGTACTTGGTTTCGTGCTTAAGTTTGATATTAAGTTCGAACTTAAGACTGAACTCAAATTCGATTGTAGTCCGAGTTCGATCTTAAGTTCGAACTTGGGATAAATCTTAAGCACGCAATGAAGTTCGGGCCAAACTTTTATCCCAAGTTCGATCTCAAGTTCAAGCTAACGACTTCAAATTCGATCCTTATTTTGGTCGATTGATCAAACATTATTTTCGCCACCCGTAAACACCAATTTTATCGACTAGAATCCTTTCTTTTTTAATGTATTAATAAAGAAATTTTATTATTATTATTATTATTATTATTATTATTATTATTATTATTTTATAATACGATGTAAAAGTGCGGATGAGAGTCTGCACGTTATTTGGACGCTCCGATGAGCTTGTGTGCGCGCGCGGGCTTGGGCCACACACACCGACGGGATAAATAGTTATTGACCTTTATCGCCAGTGACCTCGTAGTCTCGTCGATGCAGCGAGACGAGAATGTGCGCTAGTCGGGAGGGCCATTGCGCAGGCGTCGACGCGCGCCTGGCTTTACGTGGCTGGCACAAGAAACGGGGGAGAGTTGTTGTGCACTGCCGAAGACGAGAGCTCGAAGCGCAGGAGGGAGGAGTGGCGAGGAGAGGGGAAGCGGGCGACGCAAAACAGGTTGAGAACCGTCGCCGAGAGAAAGAGATCCATCCTCTCGAACACCCCTCCGTCGACGACGACGGCGACGCCGGGCTAGCTAGGCTAGGCTTCCGACGCTTTTCAACCTCACTTTCGATCGCGTTTCCCGAAGCGATCCTCCGGTATTCAATCGTCCTCGGCACAGAACGGCGCGGTATAAACACCGGATACTTAATATCTCGGTGCGCTCTACGATTTAACGATTAATGGACGAGCCGGGTCGCGAAGGATGGGCCGCAGAGTAACTGCAGTTGAGCACGATCGACGAAGAAACCCCCGGGGGGGGAATTGACGTGTTATTCGACGATGTTGGAATTTCATCCTTGCATGCTCTGCCGTTATTCAATGCACATTCGCCGCGCGAATCGGAGTTAAATAAAGCGACATTAACACCGCGAATGTCTAGGCCGAGATCGTTAGCGCCGATTGGGGTATTTATCTTGATGGGGGGCAACGAGCGTGGCAGACAGAAATATCCGTGGAACTGCGGCGGTGGACGGGACGGATAATTATTTCATGATCGGGAGAATTATTTTATCGTCGCGATCAACCACAGTGTCCTATATTGAGATTCTTTCAGCTAGGTATAAGAATCGGCTGTTGCGTGTATCGAGGTACATGTACCGAAGTCGATGCGTCTCTTATCGGCCTCCGATCTCATTGAGGACGGCTCGTCGTCCCATGATCGCCGCCAAGCTCACACGAGACAGTTATATAATTTTTTTTTTTTTTTTAATAACAGAAAAAGGAAAGAAACCCAATACATATACGTGTCTCCGAGCGTCCCCTCTTTTACAGCCGCCTCGGTGGCTGACTGGCTCGTCGCTTGCATGACCCGGTTACCAAGCGGCGCGCGAAAGTTTGTTTCTCAGGCGGCGACGTTGTCGCGCAGTGGCGCGGGCGGTGCATCGCCGCCGTCGTCGTCGGGCCATTGCGTAATCGGCCGTTCGGTTCGCGGAGCGAGCGAGAGGGAGAAAGGGAAGCGCTCGACGGCATCGAAAAATAGGCACGCGGCCCGAATTCGCGAGTACTCTGACCGTCGAATTGGTCATCGGTGCGCGCGCGCGCGCAGGCGTTCCGATCGCATCGACCTTGCTGCGAGCCATCCGCACGGCGATCTTCCTATATAGCTGTATTAATACACCGACGTCAACGTCTCTCGCTCTCAACGCTACGCCATCATTACAATATTATATTTTCGGATCTCGAGGTCGTTCGCCACGTAGTATTATCGAGAGTCTGCGGTACGAATGCTTCTGTGTGAATGTGTGTTCGATTATCAGCAAGCCCGTTCAACTCCGCTGCACGAACCGCTCGGGTTTTCTCGCGCTTACCCGCCGTGCCCCTTTTGCCCCCCCCGACCAATTGTTTTCAGCGGCGCATAAAATCCGAGCGACTTCATTCAATAAAGGTGCGCGGAGTACTACGTGCGCTCCCTGGTATGCATGTGTGTACGTGTGTGTAATGTTGCACCGCACATTAATCGCAGAGCGAGGGGTGCAGTCGAGGCGAGCGAGCGAAACTCACACGCGCCCGTCCGGCTTCTGCACGCGCGTGTAACATATCGCTCCTCGTCGTCGGGGAATGGCCTTGGAATACCAGAACGACGGGAGCGCGCGCACCGCACAGAATCGGGAATGCCCTCGCCGTACAGGGGATGGCCGAGTAACTCGCGGGACGACTCGGCGGATTCCCCGGTTGCTGTTAAGGGGTCAAACTGGATTGCGCGATTAAAATTGCCGATAATGCAGAGAGCGCCGGTCGTGCAGTCGGCCAGGCAGAAACCCGGGAAAAAGCATTTTTTTTATTGATAGTACACTAAACGTCCTCGAGTCCGAAATGGAAACAATCATTTTACAGTGGTAGAACAGTGTCTTTAAAAAATTGTAAATTTAATGTACTGGAACTTGAATTTCGGTCACATTAGTTACATTAATTTAACATTAATGCACTTTTTTGTAAAACGAAAATACCAGATATTTAAATTACAAATCTTTTGCCTGAAATTTACAAAAATTTTACTGTACAATTGCAACGCACACGTGATTGAAATTTCAAAACCAGTTTATGTAAAAATGCTTCCGATATCGTTCGTTAATTTTCAAACTAAATTTTTTTCAGTCTGTGTATGGAAAAGTGTGGGAAAGAAATGTACAAATATATAATATCCAACCATTTTAGCTGTAAGTGGATATATATCTGTTCTGTGGATGTAAGCGGGGAAATATGCATAGTGGAGATCCATGTAAAAACCCACACGGCTGTACAGAAAATAAAAACTACCGCTACTGCTATTAAACGTTCTCGTCTTATCTTTTGCCATAGCCATCGGACACGCGTTCTTATCCTATAGTCGGTACGGAGAAGAAAGCCACAAAAAAAATTGTGAAATCCTAGAGTCGCTCTCCGAGGCACGATAATGATAGCGGTAGGTCACGGGTTCGTTATCGTCTCCCTCGACGATGTTACGCTCCGTATTTAGCATGTATCACATTTATTTATGTATCACATTTACTCCCGATTTACTATGAAATTTATTATTATTGGTATTATTATAATAAGTTTATTTTGATTCTTGTCATTATTTTATTATTATAATTTTAATGATTGTAAATTTTTAATTGTGTCTTGAAAAATGCAATGTTGCGCACTGATTTTACATGCGTCGAGAATTGATGTTGATGTTGAATGAGTTACTAAATGGTAAAATTAGTTGAGGCGGTAGAAAAATATTCAGAGCCTTTCTCAATTACCATTAACCCGAGGGGGCTTCGTAGGAATCCCGGAAAGCCTGAGAACTGGATCGTTCGACAGCCTGCACTACGGTCGAATACGTTGACGCATGCATTCGAGCATTAGTTTACGACGGGGCAAGGTACGGCGCCTCTGTGACGACATTAGAGGCCATAGCGGTGCGCGTCGATAATGCACAACGCGTTTATCAGACTTTACGGTATATACGTATATATACAGACGTATACGTCGTGTCGCAAGTCTACCTCTCTCTCCCTTCAGCGCCCGACGTTATCGTTTTCTTCGGTATCTCAAATTCCGGGATAACGCAATGCCCAATGCAGCTCCTCGAGACTCGCGGCGTTGAAACGTGAAAGGGATAAAGAAAGTAAAAGAAGAAAAAACGTTCGAACAAAAATCGAGCTCGCAATAATTGTTGTTACAGGTCGTGGACGCCAACGCTCTCGGAACTATGCAAAAATAATTACGCAATCGACGGCAACGAGTCCGAGAGTGCATAAATCTTAAGAAAAGAGGGGGGGGGGGAGGGAGTAGGGGAGGGAAAACACGTAGCGGAGGGATCGGAGAAGAGCGCGAGCGCGCGACACATCCAACTGTCCCCGATTCGTCGGACTTTATCACAAACCAGATTTCACTGGACGAGTCCCGACGCTCTCTCGTGCAGTCATTCGACTCGGTAACACTTCGAAAGACAGAGAGAGAAAGAGAGAAAAATAAAAGAGAGATGGCCCGCGCGATACAGAGGACGAGGGAGCAAGAGAGTGAGGAAATGAAACGGTGAGCGAGAGAACAAAATGAGATAGACTCTCTCGAGAACAACATCGGAGTCGAGTGCATCGTCGTTGATGCCAGGGGCAATTGCTCGTAGCCGATAACGAGCCGGTGTGTATACGCGGATAACGACCGAGACGCTCATAGAATCATATTTTCTCGATCAACTCAAAACGATCGAGTGGCTATTTAAAAGTAATATCTTATTACTATTCTGAAGTCGCACGAATAAAAAATTAGCTGGAAGCCGGTTAGTAAACATACCGGTAGCGAAACATGATTTTTAGTACTGGAGGTCAAAATCGTGCAGGAAGGCCAATCGAGTTGCGTGTCACTGTTTTGTACTGTCGCGCCGCGCGTTACGCCGAAAACGCCCCGACAGGCGCAAGATCGTCGAAAGACGCATCGAGGTAGATGTAGAGGTAGGCCATACACGCTTACGTACTAACGACAATAAGCGAGAGAGAAAAAAAGAACGAGGTTCGTTGAGCGAGTAGGACGCAGGTTAGACACACGCACGCGCGCACCGCAGTAGCGTGTATACGCTGTAGCCTACCGCAGTATACTGGCGTCTAAAAAAAGATGCCCCCCCCCCCTCCCCGTAGCCCCGCTCGTACTGTTTCCAATGCTTTCACGGGTTAGATTCACTTCCACCGGCTGAGTTTTTCATTCGTAAACATCAAATGTCCGACGAGAGCACGGACACGCTGCAGCGTAACGGTCGCTGGTATGCGCGAATCAGCGGCCGATGCGCAGTTCGTAGGCGCAGTAACGCGTGTTGCAGGTCCCGATGTGTCTCAGACAGACGCCTCTCATCGTCGCTCGTACAATTTTTACTTTAACACCCATTAGTCACTCTCGCCTCTGTCCCGGAGGCTCCCTTGCGATCTGTCACGCATCCTTCCCGCTACCGGCACGCCATTCCCGAACGTAAACAAGAGCAACCGGTCTGTCGATAATATATCCTGGCGGGAACGGCGACCCTAATTCCCTATGCATTCCGCGACCCGGTATCGAACGAAATTCAATCCGACGCGAGACCCGAGGCGAAAGGCTCTCCAGCGAACGATAAATATATATCTTTTGTAAGTTAGAACATTCATAATTGTACTCACATAACGTGCGTAGCTCCGTGATATCCCCCTTTCGTAGGTTTTACAATACGATCCTTCCTCACGCAGCTCGTACGAATATTATTATTTCAACACTTCAGTTACACTGTTACACACGTGTGCACGTCACTTGGCTTTACTTCATGTATAATTACTCATTCGTCGATAAATATATACTCGTTGCTGTTTTGTTTTTTTAATGTAAAATACACACGATGATAACGTGGCCCGTCACCGTCTATTACTCCGTGTTCCTTTAAAACGTGACGACTACGACGACGACGACGAGGGACGTGCGTCGAGAGACCGGGGGGCACGCGACGTCCACCGCGAAGACGTCGATAACACAACTCGCGTTGTCACACGAAACTCTTGCCCGGCATACGCGCGTTGTTGCGCCTGTTCGGTTACGCGGGCACGCAAAGGTTGTTTATTTCGTATATCGTAACAATTAATACGCCGAACGTACGAACGAACGAACGGGACGATCGGGGTGCGTACACAAAGCCTCCGCTTACCGCTGAGAGTGCAAGCGCGCGACTGCCGTGCTCGATTCGCCACTGCGCCGGCCGCGTGTTTCGAGTCTCCGCCGAGCATCACCATGGCGGCGCCACTGTCGGATCCCGCGCCCAACCGTCGAGCGCGTGCATCGGGGCAAACGCGCGCGGCCCGGCTGTTCACTCCGCCTCGGTGTTGCTTTGTGTGCTAAATACGTACACGCACGGACACTAACGCGCGGCCAGTGGTGTTGTGCCGGCTTTCACAGAGAACGTGTGCATTGTCGTCACGCTTACATACATAACGATCGAGGTACAGTGTACTGTGTCAGTGTTATCAACTTTTGTCAGTTCCGGATTTTGTGCCTGCAGTCACAACAGACACGGTTAACCGCACCGCCTCGTTGGAAACGTTGTCATCGACGAGAATCCACCATCTTTGCGGGGGGGACGTCCGGCAAGTTAATTAATTCAAAATATTTATTTGTTTATTTTCGTTGTTTTTTTTTCTGTTCTCGCGCGAGTCAGCCAATATTGTCGGTACTTCGGAAAATCGAGACACATTCAAACGTACACCGTTCAAACGTACACCGGTTCACCGTAACACAACTGAATCTCACACTTCACGAAATGGCACACGGCGTTCAAGCCTACACGACGAATTTGTAACAAACGATGTTTCAACAAAAAGCTTTCACATTTCAAATGAACACATTCAGAACTTAACAACATTATTTTGAAACAACCGCGAAATGTAACAACTTCGAAAGCTTACATATGAAATTTGTAACAGACAGAATCTTACACCCGTGCATACGTACACGGGTTGACAGGGAAGGGGGCGGCTTGAGACTGGCGCTGATGAGAACCACTGCTATTATGCAGGTTAAATGGATTTCACAGCAGGCAATGTACGTACGGTAACCCTGTGAAGTCCATTTAACCTGCATAGTAGCAGTGTTTCTCATCAGTGCCGGTGTACGTTTGAAGGCGTCTCGGAAAATCAAATCGCCGACGAAGTGTCGAAGAATTCGGCCGATGTTTTTTTTTTGTTCTCTCATAGTTTGGTACTTTGATGACTTCATTGGCGATCATTTTTATAATCGTAACAGCCGAGCCACCGATGTCGATCGCCGTAACGTGCACAGCTGAAACCCATTTCGGTTCCAAGACTATTCAGACAAATCACCCGTCGATATGTTTATATCCATCGAATTTCTTTGTTCGCAATTTTCATTGGCACACCGTGCGTTTATGAATCTAGTTATCGTTTTGTTATTATTGTCGGGGTGTATGTTCGTGTGCAACGATAGTTATCGTCGCGTAACGAAGTTTTCCGTGCCGAGAACGGTGAGGCAGGCCGTTCGAATAATCGAATCTAATCTATGAATGGCACTAGAGCTTTTATTCGGACAGGTATATATAGCGTGTATACATGCAGTTCTCTCTCCGGCCCCACGCAATCCTTAGCTCGAACTGCGGATTGAAAGGCTTCGGTCGTCTCGTACACGTGACCCGTCGACGACTCGTAATAGTGCACGGCGTATATACGTAATATAACAAAACCGCGTTGGAAATCTTGCAGTGTATTTTCATCCTATCGATCGACTATCGTTCATACACACACACATATACATACATTTAAATTTACACATATATATATGAGTTTACACAAGTCTAGCTTCACTGGTACACGTGACTACGAAATAAACCCGATCGTTCGTTGACCTACATACGGAAGCGTCGAGATTACAACTATCTACCTATAAAAATTACTGTTCAAATCGTGTCCCTCATCCAACGAAAACAGATTGAATTTTTTTTTTCTCGAATATAAACAATATAATTTTTTTTACTCGTAATACTGATAAAGCGTTTAATGAATAACAAAGGTTATAAGTGGATCGATCGATTTTACCGAATGCTGCCTGTTATAAATATCTAGCAAAAGGAACAATTACTATAAAAATAGTTGCCCTCGCCCCAAGGAAAACTCATCGATTTTTACCTTCAATAGTACCGATCGGATAAAAAAAACTCGTAATGCTGATAGAGTTTTTAATAAATAACGAAGCGTACAAGCTCGACGATCGATTTTACAGAATAGTACCGATTATAAATAGCAAGCAAAAAAGTATTGCTAGAAAAATTGTTGCCCACTTCACAATAAAATGAAATCGAATTTTTGTTTTGTCGAATAAAAACAATCGAATTTTTAAAAAACCTCATAATTCTGACAGAGTGATTAATGAATAACGAAGCTTACAAGTGGTTCGATCGATTGTACCGACCACTCCCGATGATAAATATCTAGGAAGGAAAATAAAAATTATAACAAAAATCGTTGCCCTCTTCGCAATGAAGATCGATCGAACTTTTTTATTCCTCGAATAGCAACGATAGGAAAAAAAGAAACTCGTAGTACCCGATAGAGTGATTAATGAATAACAAAGCCTACAAGTGGATCGTTCGATTTTGATAAATCACCTCCGAGTCCGAGATCGACAAAGTAACAAAGTGACCACTCGTAACCTTCGCTCTGTTCATTGTTACTCGTTAGTGGGCAGAGCGTGTGTGTGTGTATCCGTGTGTGAGCTAGGCGACGCAGGTCTTAAAAATTTACGATGACGGTGCAACGCGAAACCGAAGCTCGAAGAAGTGTGGTGCAAGTATAATAGCGAGCGGGTTCCCAGCGTGGGTAACAGAGAGAGTCGGAAAGACCGGGGCATGAAGCGGAGGCGCGAGAACGACGAAGAAGCGTGCGTTGAAAGAGGAGACGGAGAGGCTGTGGAAGGCTCGGTTGCATTGAATGCCGGTAATCTGTGGTAGGAGGCATGTAGGACGAACGGATGGAGAACGCGCTCCGCGCGCTGGTGAGCCAGAGTGCAAGGAGGCCAATGGTGGAGCCGAGAGGGAGAGACGATCGGCGACGAAGAGGACGAAGAAGAAGAGGGTTAAAGAGGGAACGCGCGAAAAAAGAGAGACGGATTGTCGGAGAGCGAGAAAGACCGAACGGATACCCGGCAAGGCTTGGCCGAGCAAAAAAACAAAAGTGCATCTCGGCGCAAGATGGCCGTCGACTCTCAAGGTTTTTCCCCCCCCCCCCCCCCCGGCCGCACGGTCGACCGGCCCCTCCCCGCCGTTCCTCCTCAGCTCTTCTCGTCCGCACCTTCCTTCGCCCGCTCGCAGCCCGACTGCAGTGACTGTCTATTTCTCCTTCTTCTTCAACTATTCGTACGGCGGGAGAGCACCGAAGAGAGTGCCCCGGCGTACAGTCCGACGAGCAAAGCGTCCATGGAATGCGGTAGATTGCATTCGCGAATTGTCGAATTCCCGGGATATTATATTTCGGTAAAAAAAAATTCCTTCCGCTGCGGTGCGGCTGTACGCGGAATAGCGTTTGGAACAAAATTGGACGGACGGAGAAGTCGAGAATGGAGTTCGGGAGCGATGACTTTTTTTATACGCTCTTCGAATGATTTTTTTATAGCGGGAAAATATCGAACTTCGTCTTGGGGAGTTTCTTTTTGTTTTTGTTTTTTAATTTACTTTTTTATTTTATTTCTTCGTTAAGAGTAATCCGAGAGCTGAGCCCCGATCGAGGGATAATTGGAGGATTTGCCGAGTATAAACAAGCAGCCAAAGCTCTTTGAATGCTCTGTACGATCGTCTCCCCGAGCTCCTCGGTGAGCGCTCGGTTCGCCGAGACGCTCCCGGAGGATTACACCGGAATGCTCTACTGCAACCAGCTTTGGGTCACTGGGTAATTGATCAACGTTTGATCTTCGCGACTCCATCCTCGACTCTCACGCTCTCCTGCATAAGCGTCGCAGTTCTTACAATCCAAATATTAACGAAACGGAAACGCGGGCTCAGCTCTGAGCGACCCAAAGCAGCAGTTGTCGGTATCAGCTTGCAGTGATAAAGAAAAATGAAACGAAATTTTTATGGTGCACAAAAGAAAAAAAAACTGAAAATCAATTTTTTTTCTTTCAAATCGCCATAACATGTCTGCTTGGTCCGAGGATAAAAATGAGTCAAAAAATCGAATTTATTGAACGAACAAATTCAATGTTTTTCGATCAATTTTATTCTCGCACCGAAGAGATACGATATCGCCACTACGGAAAAAACAAAACTTTTCACTGATCTAAGTAATTCTTTAATCGTACAACTATTCATCATAAAAAAATCACATTGAATTCTAAGGGGACCTTGATTGGTTAGAGAAAAACACAAAGGCACGCTAGCCGATGTGAATCTATAGTTCGACTAAGATGTAATATTTTCCTTGTTTATTGATTTTTTAACGATCGCGCGGCCACTCGCCCTCGAGAGTTTCCCCATGTATTATTTCATCGGAATCCGATGGAGAAGGATCGTATATAAAGGGAGGCAGATTGGCTTTTACGGTATTTCGAGGAAATCGAGTCGTCGTTCCTGAAGATCTCGCGTATTTTATATTATATATATATATATTGTTTTTTTTTTGCGTGATTCGTACGTGTGTTCGCGCCGAAGAATGGGGCGAAGAAGAAGAAGAAGAGAGGCTGAGAAGTCGAGAGTCCCGCGGTGTACGAGGATAGACTGAAATACCACCGTTGGACCAATGCCATTGAACGTCGATCGTGCGAGCGATGCACCAGTGGACCTATTTTTAATTGTACACCGCGCTCGTATGTCTCTCGTGAGCGTGCGACAGCATCGAGCCTCACAGGCCGGAGTACATTCGTCCCTCCCGTGCGTTGCCTCCTCTCGTCGACGGCGGTTACGAGCAAGGATATTCGAGCCGCACATCCCACGTACGAGGCAAAATATTTGTCGTTCGTCTCAATAACTCGTAAACTCGATCGCGACGTAAAACATGCAAACATAATCGGCCGCTTCGCTTCGAGCAGGCCGCGCTGCTAATCGGCTATTCAAATGACAAAATGAATTACATTGAATGTAGCTTTACTTGCGTCTTTACTTGCGTGCATATATATTTACTTTTTTATCCTTTATGTATTAAAAATAACACACGAGGCAGTGAAAAACACAAGTTAAAAGAGGTCAGATTCTGAGGTTCGACACGACACTTGTAGATAAAAATATTTTTGTTTTACAATAACTTGGCGAGGGATTGCTAAGTTTCCGTACAGTTTTCTGCGCTCCACCGAGTATCCTACAAGCGTCCTAAGCCAGCAGCTCGAAAGTCCGCTGCAGTGGACTGGAGGTACGCTGGAAACGAGGTCAGATTCGGATCTTCGATACGACACTCGCAGATAATTTTTTATTTTTATTTTTCGATAACTTTTACGCAACATTCGCGAAGGGTTCGGAAGTTTCCGTGCAGTTTTCTGCGCGCCACCGTGTAGCCTACCGGCGGCCTAAGCCAGCAGCTCGAAAGTCCGCTGCAGTGGAAGATTGCAATTTCCGGCGAGAGAGAGAGAGAGATAGAGAGAAAGAGCGAGATATTGTCGAACGAGCGTTGCAACGCATTAGATTGAGCGTCGCTGCGTCTCAAGGCCGAAGCGTCCGAGAGCTAAGGACGCTTAGTCCCCTCTATGCACATCGGGTCTCTGCCGACACACCGCGAGCTCGTGTACGTGTATCCGCGAAAAACACCCGTACAAAATTCGACACCGTGCACCGCTCTCTCACTGCATATAGAATATATCTATATATACATAAAATTGTAACTAGTAGTAGTGAGTTTATTAACAATACATAACACGTAACAGTTTTTTTTTAAATACGTAATAAACATTTCTCTTTTCACCTATATTTGCATGTTGCCAATTGGCCATCGACCGTAGTCCTTCAGCCAACAAAAATGTAATTTCTTAGCAAATAAAATAAATTTACGAAAGTCCATTGCTCGATCGATGAAGAAATTTTATCGGAACATCGTCTTTTGCGCGTTCTTGCCAACTTTTGCCGTAGCGTAAATTCGTGGTCGAGAAGTTGTGTAAATATACGGGACAGAGATGCCGAATGATAAAGTGTAATGGAACAATTGGGTGCCTTCGCCGGGCGCCTTCATCACCGTCGAAGTTTCGTACGGCGGTTAATTGACCCATTAAATATAAATCGTCGGGCACGCGCCTGCGCGGATCCAACGTCGGGTTAAATCGTCGGCGCAAACTGCGACACTTATGCACATATAGTGTGTATATATGTGTGTATGTGCACCGTACGTTGCCGCACGAGCTTTGAGGTCACTTCAATTTTGGCAAGCAGCGCAGGTGGACGATGCGGGTATAAAACCAGCGGCGAGACTCAGCCACAGAGAGATAGAGAGAAACGGGAAGGGGGGGGGGGAGGATGAGCGCGGCGGTGGGTCTTGAGAATAAGATGCCGGTCTCGTTCGTCCAAGGTCGCGAACCGGGAATGGCTTGACTTTGAGCTAGATTCGGCAGGTTCTCTCCCTCACTCCCGTCAATCCCCGAGCACGTTTTTCGCTATAGATCCCGGAGAGTTTAGAAACATCTGTTCATCCCGTCGGTGAAATTACGGGGAAGCACCTTGCAAGCGAGGGACGACATCCCCCTAGTTTTCTAGCTTCTAATACCCGGCGCAGGGGAACCTGCTCGAGGGGGCCCCCGAGGATAAACGCCGCGGATATTGGCCAACTCGGAGGGAGAGATAGATTGCGACGCGGCGAAAAAAATAGTCATAATAATATGCTCGTAAAAACATAATGATAATTGAGCTTCTTAGCCAAAAGACGTTTTTTTACAACAAAACAACAAAAAAGATAACAAGTAATATAAAGATAGTACAAAATAATAATGGGTACCGAAGGGGGCGGAAAACTTGGAGAGACAATGCTTAATAATAAAAATAATAATAATAATTTATTCGTGTAAACATAATGACAATTAAGCTCCTTAGCCAAAAGACGTTTTTTTACCAACAAAACAACAATAAAAATAATAAGTAATATAAAGATAATACAAAATAATAATGGGTACCGAAGGGGGCGGAAAACTTGGCGAGACAATGTATATAATACGGAGGTGGCCTGTGCGTCGTATCTTGTGACGGAAATATACCATCGAGCGTTCCTGACCTATGCCAATCTGCACGGTACATCTCATTGACTCTGTTCGCTGCACCGACGTTGCAAACGACGTAATGCTGCGATTCAACTTGCGTTTCCCTCCCTCCTACACAGACGTCGTCGGTGCGCCTTCGCTCGTGTGCACGCCGGAGATACGCGTACGTACGCTGAAGGCAGGAACGAGAGAGAACCGAGGGCGAACCGAGGGAGAGTGCCGGACGAGAGAAGTGGAAAGTTAGAGGTAGAGGGGGTAGGCAAGTAGCCCCGCACGCACAATCAATACTACACTCTCTCTCCATGGTGAAAGCCCGAAAATTCCCCAGACGCTCGTAAACCTGGAATATCGTCGACTGCAAGCGCGCCGCGTCGGGAGCGCCATCCGGCAGGGAGCTTCGGCTCCTCGGGAGGAGAGTCTGCGCGGTCTCTGTGGCGAGTCGGTGAACGGGCTAAATTAATTGTCAACACGAGCGAGGACGAGAAGAAATTCTTTTGCGGACGCTTTTCTGTGAGGAGCCATTTCGTACGAGACGCTGAAGCATTTCATAAATTGCATCGTCCGTGTAATATTGCATATGAGAGCGCACCCAGAAAAATAATTTATTTGACGGCTATCATTTATTTGGTTTAAGCAACATATTTATTTGATTTAAATAAATATTTATTTCATTTAAGTAACTATTTCCTTTATTTAAATCAAATAAATATATTACTTAAACCAAACAAACGGTGGCCGTCAAATAAATTTTTTTTCTGAGTGCGTGCATGCTAGACGTATATTTTAAATTTTAGACGTATATTTAAAATTTACGAAACATGAATTTCCGTAAAGTTTGTCGCGCAGTCCGCTAGGGACAGACGACGAATTTGTCGGTTACGATTTGTTGGTAAATTTTTGTTCCCTCGTGGATCGTGAGCGACGACGATTTTACTTGTGGCGTTACGGGGAGAGATCGTTGGTGCGAGACGCCTATGGGCGACGTTCTCCTGTTAGAAGTTTAATTGCCAGCTTCTGTCGGGTAACACATCGAGATACGCGCGTACCTCGAAATCGCCGTCGAGTGCGAATAATTATTTTAATGAAATATTATTATAGACTCCGTGGAATTATGCGCGGCGTTACCGGCTGTATCTACTCGTCCCAGAATCTCCCGCCCGAGGCTCCGCCGAGCACGTTTCCTCGACTGATTGAGCTATTTGCACATTCCTCAAACACTATCATAGGTATTACCCGCGATGATAAGGAGAAAACGTTGTTAACTGTAGATTTTTAATGAGTGTATAAGGACGAGAAGCTTCATCGTCTGCTAAGAAACAGAACAGCTTACACCACATCGTTTAGCATGCCAAAAGATGTGGGTTACGCCATTCTGTTTCTCAGCCGTCGATATCGTTTTTGGAGGTGTCAAATAATCAGTGGAAATTGCCGGTGCCGATCGGACACGAAAAATCATTTATTTACCTGACTTCGCTAAAATAACCACATTGCTTGCGTGTAATACGAGCGGAAAATCTTTAATCATTGACCAATGATCATTATTAACATGAGTGCATGTGCATTACTGTTTCATTACTCCCTCTGAAAGCCCTATTACTCCCGGGGAAGTAATAGGGAGTAATGGGGGGAATAATAGGGAATAATAGGCAATGGTCATTGACGTATATGACGATTTTGCGACGCAAAGAAAGGTGGTTATTTTAACGAAATCGGAAAAAGTATCTTATTCTACATGGGAGGGAGGGGATTTTCACCTTGTGTGATTTTCTGCTCTCGCTTCGTTCGAGCAGCAAAATTCACACTCGGCGAAGATCGCGCACGTTCCTCCCTTCTAGAATAATATACTATTTTATTTCAATTGAACGAAAATATCGCTAACTGTTGGTCGCACAAGAATAAGAAGCGACGGCGCTTTAGTGAGCTTTGGATACTCAGTGAAAATGGTAATTGCCGATCAGACGTGACGAATGTTTTTCGAATTCGAGATATAACGAAAATATCAGGCAGCCGAGAATAAGAGTCTGTACGAGAAACGATATATGCGTGTGCGTTTGTGACTGAGATCTAAAACCGAGATGAGGAACGCGTCTGCAGTGTCTGAACAGCATGCAAGCCGTGGACGCTGCCCGCGGGCCCACAGCGACACAATATGTACAACTGAGATCCAAGGCCGGGACGATCGTGACTGGTTTAATAGCGTCCGGACTGCGCTCTCCACACACACATGCACAGAGAACTCTCCGAGCGAGATATTCTCTGGGACTGCTGCCGTTGCCGCTGCAATTATAATATAACCGTGATGGCGCGGGAGCTCCGGAATTCGCGAGATCCAGCACACCTTTGCCTTTCAATATCCAGCGCGATTCAAAGAAAAAGGATAGGTGTCCACGAAAAAAAAGAACGTACACGTGGCGCGTGTCGAAAAATTATATATTTTCAATATACATTTTTTCCATCTTCCAAATTCAACTTGAATTCTGAATTTCTGTTTTCGACCTCGTTATGTCCGTCCTGAACCTCCACGCCTCTGCCCAGCGTCTTTACCAAGATCCGAAGATAAGAAAAAATTTAAGTGAAGAAGAACAATTAAAGGTTTGCGACGATAAGGTACCGTTTGGGAGAAAAATAACGAGAGGATTTAGAAAAAAAAACGTAAAAACTAAAAAAATAAAAATAGCAAGGGCTGAAGGACTCCGGTCGATGGTAAATTGGCAATGTCAATGAAAGCGACTCAACAACAACATAGAGAGATGTACTGGAGATTGTATGGACAATAAATGCACTTTTCCTATGACTGCTAAAAAATAACAAAATTGTTTCCTCAAGTAGGAGGCAACTAGGTCTTTGAGACAATCTTCTTGGGACAAGAACACGAGGGTCCTATCGAGAAACATCGCTGAGAGGGACTGTGCGATCCGCGACGGTACCACCGCCGAATCTGCTGAGGTATCTGTCTCTCCTCGAAAGCAGAGAAAACCTGTTCCTCTTTTAAGCAAGAAACTCTTACCCCGAGACGACGGGGTGGCTGAGAAGAAGCCTGTTTAGGATTCTTCACGAAGAATCACAGTATACGTTATTCCGGTTTTCTTTGGTCGGACCCCCGGCGAAAAACCCGGGGCTCGTGAGGGATTTACGCGCGTGCCCCGGGAAAAAGAGTATAGAAAGTAAGATATAAGAAACGGATACCAACGGCTGAGAATCGGAAGGGCGCAACCCGCCCGTTAACGGGTCTGCGTTACGCCCTTTTGATTCTTGGCCGTCCATATATTGGCGAGTACATTGACCATGCAGAATAAAGAATCTGTTGGGTTGTGTACAAGCAGAAAGCGGAGAGTAACCCATTACTTCGCATTGTCCTGAGATTGAGAGGGAAAAGAGAGATGAGAATGACGAATGGCGAATGGCGCTGGTAGACCCTTAAGAAGAAGAACTTGGTGTACTCCCTTCTTTCATTTTTAATAATAATAATAATAATAATAATAATAATAATAATAATTATTATTATTATTATTCCATTATATACAAGCCATTCAATTAAGCCAATGTATTTAATGTTTTTGTTGAAGTGAAATCCGTAAATAATAATAATATTAATAATAAATCGACACATCGCTGATGTGATTCGAATTACGGTCGGCGCTGCTGCTCTCTCAACAAAAAAAAATCGTAATCCTTTCGTCGTATCCACGACTCCGTTATTCGCAACGGTAATCACAATAATACGAGCACATAATGTTGGAAAATTGATCGCTTCTATCGTCCTTCGCGGAACTCTATGTGGCCTCAGCGTACATCCCCCGAGTCCGATGTTTTTTCGAGTGAGTGGTTCGAGCAAAAAGCAAAGTTTCAGCGAACGGTTAGGACAGAGAGGCAGATAGAGTGAGAGTTCCGATCCAATTAGGGAATCCTCGAAGAGCCGCTTAGCGTCCGCTGTACCATCGAGAGAATCCATTAATGTAATTATTCCCTGAGTCTCGGAGGTAGACGGGAGATGGATGGATCCAGCGTAGATGGCAAGTCGTCCTGCGCGTATACCTAGAGATCTCCAGCGCTTAGTCCGCATCGTTACGGTCGTAGTTTATTAATAAATAAAAAAAATACTAATAATAACAATAATAATTTGTACACTGAAAAAAATGTTGCTTGCGGGCTGCCAAAGAAAAAAATGTTTGTTTCAATTCTGTTTTCAATTCTTACAATTCCATACGATATTGAAACAATGACGGCAAAACTGGCAAGGTGATATGTTATTGTTTCAATCCGGTATAAAATTGAACGAATTGAAAGTAGAATAGAAACAACATTTTTTGTTCATTGGCAGCCCGCAAGCAAATTTTACTTGAATCAATGATATTTTTTTTTCTGTGTAAAAACTTTGAAAAAAGTGATGCGAAAAAAATAGGATATGACGCGATCGGTGCGTTCCTTTCGCAAACACAGAGCTCTCCGGGCCATCCCAATGGGCATTTCATGGTCAACTCATGAGCTCGCCGGTGCCGAGCTCCGTCGTCCCGCTTCTGCCGACGCAGAATGGTAGCGGCGGAATGGTAGCTCGACCGTAGACGCGTATACCGCATGCACTCGGAGTTTCACCGGGTTCTTTCTGGCTCGCTGCGCCCCGCATTCGAAGGAGCGAGAGAACGAGCCCGAGAGCTCGAAGCTCTCCCTGTAGGCCATAGCGTCCTGCTGGTATTGATCAAGGAGTGGCAGCGGGTGTTCTTGAACCCGGTGCTCTTGCTCCCAGTTTACGATGTTCCCGAAGCACCGGGCATCGCCGTCGCAACGCTGCGAGCCACACAAGCACACACGCTGTACACACAAAGTGCATACCACCGTGTGCACGACCTGCACGGTCCATTACGATACAAACGCCTCCTATTGCGAGTAAGCGAGTTCGTACTCGCGGGTACAAAGGTCACCGGCTGGTTCTCACGTAGGTATTTTCATGTGCTCCCCGTTAAAGTGGGTCTCGAGCTCGGAGGCAGAGAAGCGGCGAAGCCGGGAGGAGAACGAGAGTTCCGAACGGCTACATCGATCTAGGAGAGTCCTCGAGCTCGGCTCAGCTGGTTGGCCAACCGCGAAACTCCATCGCCCTCTCACCGCCGACTCTCGCTTTCTGCATCTACGATGTAATGATCATTTATTATATCAACAACGGGCTCGGAGGAACCGACGATGCTAATGATATTATAATGACAGCGTATGCGCCCGAGTACCCGGGTGGATAGGTCGACGTGGGAAACTCGTTGAGGTCCGCACCGGCGCGGTCTGCGATCGGTGCGTCTCGGGATAATTTAGCGAGCCCGTAGTTTTCCTCCGGTGAAAGCTTTGACAATCCATTTCACGATACTCGTTGGTCCAATTTTAACGGGATACCAGGATTTTATTTATTTTTTGCCATTCTTTTGCGTCTGTCGTTTCTCCGGTCGAATCCTTTTTATCAAAGGATTTATTAGAGGCGATTGGGAGGACGATTTCTCTCGATAAGGAACGTTTGTCACGCTGTACCTTAGGGCTTATCAATAGAGCTTAAACAAATGGGCTTCTCTTTGTTCCTCTTCTTTCAATCCTCCGGTCTATTTTCTTGAAAAAAAATGGGTGGTCGTGCTAGAAATTCGAAGCCTTCTTGACTGTTTAGAACTCGCGGTCCATTAGCTTGCGCACTAATAAAGATTTGTACAGCAAACATTCCTTGTCTTCAAAGGTCCACAATTTTCTTCGATTTTTCCTTTCCTTTCTTACTATTCTTATCATTTTTTTTCATTGCAAAATCGATAAGAAAAAATATGGTGAGCTATTGTGGTCGAAAGATCGTCGTCAAGCGAGGTCTACTATCGCCAGCGTTGCAATTACGAGGGAACTATTTCCGCGCTCAAAATGTTCCCGTTTCTCTGTGTGTGCGCTCGCGCGCTGGAGATTTATGTATCGAGCTTCCGAGAAACTTTTTTATTGGTGGTCACTGACCACTACCATCAGCAGGTCGTATAACACACTACCCGGCTCGTTATATCGACGCGAAAGTTCGTGCTCGAGCATCGTTGCCGCAACCCCCAGAAAAATAAATACGTCTCATGCCAGATCCCTTTTCTGCCCGGGCTTATTCGCGTCCCTCACATTTTTCTCATTTCCCGATACGCCTTTTTTTCCTTATTTTTTTCCCCCGTTACGCCGAGAAAAGCGGAGAGTCGCGCGGCGCGATGGTTAATACAGTTTTAACTATAGTACAACGTCCTCGGTGCTAAAAACGACCCGATGCATCCTCTGCTCTCTTTCTCTAACTCGAAAATATATACGTTTACCGGGTGATGCACACACGCGTGCGCACACACGCTCGTCCATTCGCAGAAATGTTCCGGTCCAAAAATATCTATATACGCACACGTCCAAAAGTCTCCGAGAGAGCGGAGAGCAGAACGAGGAGTGAGGCCAGAACTCCGCCGCTCGCTCGGCTCCGCTACCCCGTCGGGAGAATAATTGCCGTGTTGCGGAGGGCATAGAGCGATTCGCGAATAACGCCACCGAGCATCCCGCTGATATAGACGACGAGAGGCCCGAGATGGATAGACTGCTGAGTCTATGAGGCTTCGTTGCGCATTATCCGCGCATCGTCCGACGGGCTCCACTACGATTATCTCTCTTCTCCGATGCGAAGAGCTTCATTTGTCGATCCCGCTTTAACCCTTTAACCGCCAAACATTGTTAAAATAAAATCTCAATAGCTCGACATTGCCAGGTTCCAAAGTACATGAGAAAGTGGACCTTTTGAAGAAATTGCATTTTTACTTAACTATACCCAAATTCAAAAACATGATACAAACTTCTTTTTTTCCTAAAATGATGTTGAATTTTTATTTCTTGTGCTAAAATGGAAGATCTGATTTTTGAAAATTGGGGCCCATGCTGCATCGCTGTGGGCGCTTTGGACGTAAAATAAATAAAAAGTCGATTCATTATTGTTATCGCCGAGGGGGTAAAAAATCTGCAAAGCGAGCGCTCTCAAAGATCGAAAAACGACGTGTGCAAACTCGAGCAAACTTTCGGCAAGCCCCGCAGGGAGTCGGGTACAATCGTTGCTCTTGTGTGTTTGGCAGAGTCCCGTCGCGCCCCCTCTTTTTATATCTTTTATATACACTTTCACGAACCGAAGAGAAACTCCATTCGTAATCTCTGTTGACTCCGTCGAGTGAGTTGGGACCCGTGCGACTCTAAGCCGATGCGATAAGCCGTTTGCCCGAGAAAATTTGCTGCAGCCGGCCCGGATGCCCGTTCAAGACGAGTAATGCATCGGTGAAAAAAAAAAGAAATGAACTAAGATCAAACATTGCGAAACAAACGAGTCCGACACACGGCATTCATAGTACAAACGCGGTGCGCGACACGTATATACAATGTTTTTCGGTTTTATCGCTCTTCTTTCTCGTTCCACCGCGTTGACGATTCTTCCCGCCGGAATGGATGACTCGTAACTTCGCTAAACGAGACACGAGCGACTTTGCCCTGTGCCAAATATCCTCGGACGATTTGCCGCCGGCGTTGCACTCCCGACATTAGATATGTCACGGCTCGAAGGAGGACACCGAGAGAGCAGTTTTCCCGCTGTTTTCGCGCCGCGTGACCGGCACCTGAGATCCTCGATCCGCTTGTTTGGCTCGCGGTTCGTCGCTCACGAAAATCCCTCGAGTCAGTAAACGAACTTCCGCGATTTGGCGAACGGGTTTAACGTCTCGGTTGTTTCAGCTATTATCGAACGGTCGGGCCTTGAAAATAACCGAAGTAACCCAGAATTTGTCACGGCCCTGACTCTCTTTCCGTCTTTCTTAGCGCCCCACAGCTGCGCGGGCTCTCTCGCTTCTGCCTTCGTCCACGATCGCTGCCTCCGCCGCCGCTGCCTCTGCAGCAGGATAAATTGGATGCGGTCGGTGCATGTCTGGAGGTCAGTCCTGCCCGCGAGCCGAAAACAACCGACGGATTCATTCCCTATGTCCACACAATCTCGCGTACCGCACCTATACGGATTCGCGTATCGCTCGCAGAATGCAAATAGTCCGGAGGATGGAAGCGGTTTGAGTTATCGGCCTTGTAAAAGATCGTTCCATCTGTAATAATTGGAACATTCGTCTCTGTCCAATCTTCGGCCAATCGATTGCCAATAACTCTACCTGCGACCCACCGGCCAGAAGACTCGACCGCCTCCCGCAGTTCCGAGTCTCGGTCTCGCACGGCAGAAATTAATATTGCGCCGCTAAATTTTCCAGCGGTACCGCTGAGGCTGGCAAATGCTGGACCTCGGGCTGGTACACCGATCGACATCCCGGGGAGTCCTGTATCATGTTTATAGGCGGTCTCGGAGGAACTTGCAAAAAGATTGTTCTTCTTACTACTCAATTCGGAGCTCCAAGTTGGAGAAACGATGGTGTTTTATTTATAGACAATGGGAATGCACTCCTTTTTCTACTTTATTTCACTACTATCGATCTACTTACTTTATCGATGTAATTATTCTACATACTTCATTTTACTACCTATATTTGCCAGTAGTGTGTGTTATTTCACACTTAGACATGTAAAGTTCACTTTTGTACTTCAGAGTGCAACTACAATAAAGACAATAATAATAATAATAATAATAATAATAATATATGTACATATATTATTATTATTATTCTTACGAAGAGATAATAACGGGCTCGGTGAAATGAAGAAGAGAAAGAAGATGGACTGCTGATCAAACGATTCGCGTTTATTGTTGCGAGCCAGCTGCGAGATTGAGTGAATGATGGACGAGTCTCGGGGTCGCTCGTCTTGGGGGTAAGACCTGAAAAAATAAACACAAATAAAAAGGGATTGAGATAAGATGGAGAGGGTCGGAGGGAGTCATCTTTGAAGCTTTAGCTGGATTTCGTTACGGTCACCGATTCGTTCTCTCCCATTTATTTTTATTTGCGCACACAGTGCGGAAAGGTACATTTGGTACACAGGAAAAAAATTGTTGGATTAACCAAACGTCGCGGTGACATACGTTCAAAGCTGCTTGTTTGTTTGGTGCAAATAAAGCATTGTTTCTTTAAACTACTATTTGCTTCAATCGATTCAAAATTTGTCGATTGAAACAAACATTTTTGTTGTGCCAGACAAATAACACCTTTGAACGTACGTCGGCGCGCTTTGGTTAATCATTTCTTTATCTAAACCATTTCTTTATCTCAGTGTAAACACTTCCGGTCCAAAAAGTACCACAATCTTTTCGCGTTAATTTTACAATTTTTCGAAATTGTCGACAAAACATATTTTTATCAAAAAAATAAAATTAGATGAACAAAAAAGAAATTGTGAATGTTCGTGGACGATAAATGTTAGTTAATCGTACAAATGTTCTCTCACCGTGCACCACAGCCCTAGGCTGTATAAATGCGTTGATTGCCTTGCAACTATGTTCGCGTACGCGCGGAGCGGAAACGCGCGGGGATTAAGTTTTTTGCTCTCGGATACTCTCGAGATAATAGGTCGATCCGTCTCTTTCGACCTCTGCGGATCGAGAGACACCCATTGCCGCGTTGTCCCGTACAACTGTCGACGCCAAGACAAAAAAAAGGAAAAAAAAGAAAAAAAGAAACAACCAACATGTCGTCGAGCAATACGATCAAGGACGTCAACTTCTCGTTACGGATTCGAAGACAAGCTAGGAGCGTGATAATTCTCTCGAAGGATCCTTCACACTGTTACTGATCCATATCATTTTCATTCATATGTAAACCGTAACGCTCGCTCGTTTATTTATCGCGTCGCGCTGCGTGCAGTTCGAGTTTGACTCGATAATTAAACGAATTCATGAATAACAACGCTCGCCTGTACAAATAACCGTGGGAATTCGAAAATGCAGTCGCTGAACGTCGACTAAACGACAAATGTTGGCAATTGCGTAATGAGCGACAAGCGGCCTTGGAGGGAGGGACGGAGAAGCGAGTACCGAGGGTCAGGATGGCCGAGCGGTCTAAGGCGCTGCGTTCAGGTCGCAGTCCACTTCTGTGGGCGTGGGTTCGAATCCCACTTCTGACAAACTTTTTTTTTTCTCCTCATTTTCCAGCAACAATTCTCACCTCTTTAAGCCTAATGAATTACCCGGGTCGGTGTCACCCGAGATTTCGTGGTCCGGTGGTTTGGGTTAATTATAAATTTCCTGAACCGCTCGTTAACCCTCGCCGGACGAGGAGAAACGACGAGGATAAATTTTGGGAGATCCGGCTGCAGCTTCTTTACCCGGAGAGCCCGTAAACTCCTGCCCACTCCCCCAAAGGGTACGCTCGACACGGCCTTGACACAGTCATAATCGTTTAATCAATTTCGCGAAGCGTGTCAAATCTCCGGCTTCCCCGCTTACATTAAATATTATAATAAACGTTTATGTGTGCGTTACGACCGAGCGACGAGACTTCCAGCGAGTTTGCGTCGCATATAAATTACGAGAATTATCCTCGAGCCCGAGTTTCCGAGCTCTGCCCTGGCACCCTTGAGAATTAACCTTTTCCCTCCCGAGGCTAACGTTCTCGTGATAAAAGTCATTCAACCGCGAGTAATAACACTCTCTCGCCAGTTCGTGGGACTTTGGCGCAGTTTGTTGTGTACAGAGTTTCTCTTCGCTCTCTCCCGTGTCCCGGGGATCCACGCCAAGGAAAACCCTGCAGCCTTACCTTGGTCCTTCTATTTTTAAAAATGCTGTCGACGTGGAGAACGTCCTTGCAGCTCGGAGTCTCATGCGGGGATCCAAAACAGTCTCTTTTGGCTCTTAGTCGCGAGGACTTTCCCCCTCGTCGTGGGATAGTCCAGCACCTCGGGGGCGGGTGGGGGTGGGGGAGGGGGGTTAACAGGCGTTTGGGGCTGGGGATATTCTGTTGATTCTCCGCCGTTAGCTCGTTCCCCCACACCGATCCACGCTCAGGGATGCTGCAGAAATCTCTCGCCTCTCATTCTCCGACTCTCCGGTTTCTATGACAACAGACACGCAAAAACGCCATTGATACCACTCGCCGCTGGCGGTATGCGCGAGACGAGGAATGAGAAACTCAGACACTTTGGCGATGGGTTGTAAAAAAAAAGGCTATCCGTATCTGTCGGGTCCCTCCGATGGCCTATAAATAATACGGCGTCGGGAGGTAAAGTGACAAGAAACACTCGTGCGTAAAGTGTCAATCTCGTATATGAAACCCGTGAAAAAGGATTGGTATTAATAGTACATATATATCTGTATGTCTTTTCTCTTTATCGAGGTGATCAATTGGTCGGAAATCAATATTATTAAGTGTGCCATTTTTTCGTTCCTCATTGAGACAGTTGTTGCCTTGGTGATGTCACTATTTTGTTCCGAAAATATTAATTTCGGGAAAACATTCTTCGATTTTTCTTCGATTTAGGTTTTTTACTCCCGATTGCCCGCTGGGGCAAAAAGACGGGAGTTATGCGCTCCGTTGCGATCCGCCGGCTCGGCGACTCTTCGCAAGTGCCAATAAACGTCGGAACAGCAAAAAAATGTCTTAACAGATTTTGGTATACTAAAACTTTATAGCCTGATCTATATTTGTGACAATACATTTGTGGGCGGTGATATGAACTGAAGGTAATAAACCATAATTGGAGAAAACCGGTCAAAAATTCGCGGTGACATATCGAAAAGTCACGTCGGCGATCCTCACTTCTACGTACAATCGCAAATGATGTCGCATACGTCAAACTGCTGCCGAGATAGTGCCGAGTTTCCAATGCCCAATGAGAAGCCCTGAATTGTTATTTATTTATAATGCATCGTTACTTATTTTCAAAATCCACCGTTCGTTTTTTCTAAGGTCCATCCGTTCCATCTCTCCAGGTTTGAGAAATCCACGAATTCTGTTCTCCCGGCCCGTTGCGGATTGACACTGCAGGGCAGGGCGAGGGATTGCGGTGCTCGATAAGAGGAAGAGTTGCGTGTCGGACGAGACTCGGGGTTGTTAGCCGAGCCCGCGAATCTGTGCGAAAAAAGGCTTTTCGGGCCGCGGGTAGCTCGAACGCGCGTCGGCGGGGCGCGGATAGTGGGAAGGACGGGGTATGAGTCGGAACAGCCGAAGCAAACAACCCACGCGACGCGGTAGCGTGGTATGGCTCGCGACACGTCGGCGGACCTCCCGCGAGGTTCTCAACCTTGTTTACATAAATCATAGGGCAACAGCCGCGTACGACAGCGCGCAGTCTCTCTCGTCTTTTGCTTCCCCAGCGGCGAAACTGAGGTGGCCGCGTGGAAAGCGGAGTCAGCGAGAAACGGGCGACTGGCAGCAAAAGCGGAATCGACGAACGACGACCTCGAATCGAGGGCCAGCCGCATGCCCGCCAAACTCTTTCGCGCACGTATATATACATAATATATATGTATGATTACACGAACGGAAACCCAGACATTCCGTGAATCACGAGAGATCCGTCGAACTCGAGCCGAGAACGACGTTTCTGTTCGGTGCTGATACAGAAAGGCTGTTTATGCAAGGAGTGATTTATCATTTTTTTTTTCGCATCTGGCGCAAACTTTTATAGGATACACCGAGCTGGGAGTTTAATTAGTGACCGATTCGTGATCGTCGGGATGAAATACGACGTAAACGGGGTCGAAACGCCGCGCGACAAAAATGTTTGGTCCGGAGTCGAATTTCTGATGGAATTATGGGGAAACCCGAGTGTTTATCGTGTTATGTGGAAAAACGAAAAAAGAAGTTTACATACACTGAAAAAAATATTCGCTTGTGGGCTGCCGAAGAAAAAAATGTTTGTCTCAATTCTACTTTCAATTCTTACAATTCCATATGACATTGAAACAACGACAGCAAGACTGTCAAGGTGACATGTTATCGTTTCAATCCGGTATGAAATTGTACGTCAATGATATTTTTTTTCTGTGTAGAATCAAAAGTTTTCAAAAAAATACATCGAACCACATACCGCGGTGTATTTTCTCTCCCCGAAATAGCATCGGATATCGGTTTGGCGTAAGGTCAAGGAACATCGGGTAATTGCCAAAATACCTTTCCGCTCCGTCTCCGGCGTGACGATAACGAGCTTATTTTTGGCCGCAGCAAAAAAATTCTTTCGATCCCATCGATACGTTTCTAGGCACGATTTATTTTTATGGAACTCTCGCCCTTCACGCGCGGTTTCCATTAGTCCCGCAATAGTGCGGGTCGCTGCTCCATCGAGAAGCTTTTTGTTATTTTTTCCTCTCACTCTCGTTCTTTGTAAAATCGCGCTCACGCGATAGTCTCGTTACGCGCGCGCCTCGCCCCGCCACAATGTATTCGCGCCCAAAGAGCCCGTCGTCTGATGCGTGTCATCGCTCCGTATCGCGAAGAGTGTTGTATCTCGGCCGTTCCGTACCCTTCGCATGTGTAGCTGCAACGCGACGAGAAACACAGGAAGTCCCGTCCGTCGAAATCTCCGAGCTATACACAGAGTGTATGTGCGCGAGATTCTCCCGCTTCTCCCTTTCGCCCCGTTCCGAAAGCTGCGCTTCTCCGGATGCAGATACAGCACGCGGCGTTGAGCGCCGAGATAGAGACGAGACGCCTCACGGTTTTGGCAAGGTCTTCGAACGGCAGCTAAATACACAGACCACATCAGCCGACACACGCGTTCCTTCCGTCCGAGCAGCTTTTCTTATCCCTTTAATCGCTCCCTCGTCTCCGTATATCGTAATCCGATATAATTTTCTCTCTCAGCCCGCTGAATCAGATAACGTATATGAATAATAAAATAATCGTCCCAATCTCCGGCGATTATTTTTCACGATACAAATAATGGACCGACGAGTGTCGATAAAATAAAAACTGATGAAGTATTACTGAGTGTTTACGCTCGTTAAGCAAATAAAAATTCGGCAGATTTATCAGAGTGTCCTTATCGAAAAAAATGTAACGACCGAGCTTTGGTTCAGTTTTATTTGTACCAGCGATTAGATCAGAACAAAAGGCGTAACACGAAAATAGAATTTTGCTATCCCAGAGTATCGAAGCTGCCAACTTCCTCTTCCAACCCACAAAAGTTGCCTTCCTCGTCGACTCTCGCCTCCATTATCGAAATACCAGAAATAAATAAAGAATCGACAACCTGTCCCGATTTCTCTGCTCGAAACCTACCCAGGGTGGGTTCCCGTTCCTCCGAGGTTGCAAATCGTGACACAGGCGTTGCACATCCCACCGAAGTTCATCGATTCGTCGGGAACACACAGCTCGGGCATCGGGCTCTGTGTCAATGACTGGGTCGTCCACCTTGCGCCGCAAGTTTGCGTACGAGCCGCGAAACGCTCGGCTGTTTTGGCAAGCGGGTCTTCGTACGCGTAACCTCTCCATCCGCCACCCACTCGCGCTTCTTCCTCTCGCCGTCGGCCGTCTCCCTCGTTCGTGCGGTTTTCCCGATCGCGGCCTCCCGCCCGCGGTTAACGACGCGCCGCCGCATCTCCGCGAGGGTTGGGCGATTTCGTTGGGCGAGCGCGGGTTCCCCGGCGCGGCGTCGCGCCGAGAGAGACGTCGCGAGGATGGGGCGGAGGGGGAGGGGGTGCCGCTCCGCTCGGGCCGGTCCGTCGGCCCCGCGGAGGAGAGGAGCGCGTGTCGGGCAGCAGCAGCAGCACCGGAGCAGAGCGGGAGCAGCGACGGCGGAGGAGTGGCGTCTGCGTCTGCGACCTTGCTCGGGGTCGCTACAAGGTCGACCCTCCCGCGGCCTCTTCCTGCGGGGCCGCAACTCTGCGTACGCATATCGGTGTCCCGTGCTCTTCTCACATGGCTCGTCGTCTCCGGGTCCGTCGCCTCGGCCGCGGCCTATGCGCCCGTAGAAACGACGCCACCGCTGACGGTGCCAGTGTCCTCCTCTGCACGGGATCAATGCCAGGGTCAATGTCATGGAACAGACCGACACTCTGCGTGGCCTATCATCTCGGCACGGCCTTCGATGTATCAGACCAAGAACCGTCCCGCTATGTCGGAGCACCTCCGATATGACGCATGGTAGATATTATAGATAGCGATAATAAAAAAAAGCAGAAAAAATATATCGATGAGTAGCGGAGAGCGAGGCAAAATGGGGCAACGGGAGAAAACGGGGTTTTTGGGCAAAACCAAATTTTTCAATCGTTTTTGGATCGGACAAGGTGGCAACACTGGGCAGAAAAATCTGATGTATCCGATAGGGCGAATACGGGCATCCAAAAATTATTGGAAAATGACGTTTTGCCCCGCTCGACCCTATCTATGAGAACTGGGCAAGTAACCTAAATAGTAAATCGAGTATTTCGAGTACTGTCCCTGGGAAGTTCTTGATTACCGACTAAATAAGTTCTGGTAGAACTGAATTCCTGAAGTACTGACAACTGAAGACTGACTCAGTACTTGGTACTTAAAAACGTACTTAAAGTACTTAGTGTATTTGCCGAGCTCTGGTATGTATAGATATACATGTGGTAGTCGGAGTGACTATTTTTACGACGCGGGATAAAGGCCGAGCATGAAAATACATAAAATAAATGGTGTATAGGAAGATTGCAATAAAGCGGTCGTAATTGCGGCTGAAATTATTCGGAGCGATGAAGCTCGTGTATGAAGCGTTACACTATCCGACTGATAAATTTCGGTCGGTCGTTTCGGTCGACGCCCGTATCGTCCGTTGGCGGCGATTCGGCGAGGGGGAGAGAGAAATCAGCGTTGTCGCATTAAAATGTTGCGAGAGACGGACGAGCGCGATTGGTCGGGCATAATGGCACTTGGCATCGTGTCATTTACACTTACACCCTATCACCTCCTTCGAGACGCTGATGATAAAACTCACGCCTGCGGAAAGATATAAATCATAACCGGCCGACGGCAGTGGCATTGACACCGGGAGAGATTCGGAGTCGAGAGAGTTAAGCCCCTTTATCGTCGGGGCGTCACGATTCTTTTTTTATTTATCGTTTGTTTTTTTCTCCACGAAACGCCGATACAACGATGCTCGGTGCTCTGGCCTTGAAAACTCGTACCGAAGAATCCATCGGTTCATTTTTTTTTCTTCGATCGAATCTAATCTTAGCGGATGGAATGAATCTTCTGTCCGATGAGACTCGGGATTATCTCTTCGAGCCTCGTCGGATTAAGATCGCTGATCGTTTTTTTATTTTTTCGCGAATAGGTAAAAATAAAAAATAAATTCGATGGGCTTTAATTCGAGGCGATCGTTTACACGCCGGAGCCGAGACAGCTGATAGTAGACCGTCTCTCACCTGCGCGCGAATCGACTATCACTGCAAAATATTAATCGAGGCTCGTCGACCGTGTCAACGGCGCGATATGAAAAATGTGCGCGAATAAGA
The DNA here is from genome assembly GCA_030522665.1 of Ichneumoninae sp. A BG-2022a. Lineage (NCBI taxonomy): Eukaryota > Metazoa > Arthropoda > Insecta > Hymenoptera > Ichneumonidae > Ichneumoninae sp. A BG-2022a. Next base: position 85,661 of record JAPYZC010000167.1, read on the forward strand.
TGACGCGAACTCGCCAGACTCTCGCGCGATTTGGTATCTCGCCGATTGTCTCGTCCGCGGCGTCGCGCGAGGAACCCGCCGCGTTTTGGGTATCTTATCGGGCCGCTAAGTGGAAAATAAAATACAAATATATTGCGTCACGAATTCCCGTCTGCGATGCGGAGGTAGTGGAAATTCGAAGCTCGCGTAAACATTCTTGAAAATAGACTATCGAGAGCACCGCGCGCCGCTCTGCGGATCCTGAAATAGCTCGCGCCACAATTAAGTTCCTTGCTTTTTTATTTCATCGGCCTTGGTACCGTTCTGAATTTACGCGGGGAGAATAAAATCAGTCGCGTAAAATAAACTCGTTTGATGTCCGAAAATCTGTTGCGGCAGCACGGAAATAAAGTCTCGGGGCCGCTGTGGGGACGTTGAAGCGAGATAAAGAACAAGCGGAACCAAAGCGCGCGCATGTTTGTCCTGACCTACTCCAACTTGAGTTCCGTGTGCTTCTTTGCTATGAACGCACACCAGTCGTGGAGCTGATACGTCTTTGTCTGGGCTGGACGCGGTTAATTCGGACGCTAATTCCGGGGGCGCGTTCGGGCTGGTGGTCGATGCCGGGGACACCGCATTCAAAGAGCGCTTATACCTCAGCACGTGCAAACTCGAGTGACGATAAATTAGCCTGAGGAACGCCAGGCCGAACGACCGTCTCGCTTCCGCTCTCGTTTTCCTCCTCGCTCGCAAACCCGAATTCAGCCGTCCGCGAAATGCACCTCGATATCTTGTTACACTGACGAGCGGACGACCCTGACATCGAAGCTCTCAATTCGGAGGGCCCGCCAAGTTTGGTCACTTGCCGTGCGAGCTTGTGACTCCGTTCCGCAGGGCAGACATTACTGCTCGAACTGCTGACCCAATTACATCGACATGCCACTTTATCACCGATCGGGCTTTCGTGCGTCATGTTTTTATTTTCACACGGGTTCAGGGATCAATTGCAGAGGATTTTTTTCTGTCCCTCCAGGTCTGTCGAGCTATTTTATTTTCTATTATCGGATCGATGCTACGATATCCTAACTCAGTTTCTCTTACGTGCGATTTGTCCACCTTTTGTGAAATATATTTTGGCGAATAAACCAGTTCTATCTCCGTACCATTCGGTTTTGCCCATTGCAACAAAAAAGTAAATCGATAAATCATTTTGACTGTCCGTTCAGATTATTGCGCCTCTGTTGCATTAAACCCATATTCACCAGCGGACTTTACAGGAAAATCCGAGAATTCAAAGTAGCCTGTTCGCCGGTGATTCGACTGACGATTTATTGGTGGCGTGGGCGCACCGAGTAAATTCGCCGATTTAATTCGTCTAATGAAAAGCCAATGTCTGCATTACATCAAAGTTCCGAATTGCCGTGATATGATCGTATATTTGCTTGCAGCCCGTTCGGTACATATTTCCTCCAATATCCATTACACACATCCGCGAAACAATGCTCCGCGCGGGGGTGTATGCGGGTGAGTATAGACGGGCCTACAGACTTAACGATCGATAGAGCTTCCCTCTTCCCTCCAACCTTCTCCTCTCCGCAGAACAGCGACTCTCTCTCGTTCTCCCTTCGTCATATCACTCTGTTTCGCCCCGTCGAAAACCCTCTCTCGTCCTCCTTTCCACCCTACCGTCCCTCGGCGAGAGGCCGGTGCTCCCGTTTGGAACCCTCCAGCACGTTTATACTCTACTGTTATACTATATTCCCCAGCCGAGCTGTGCGTTCCGCACCGCTAGTGGAATGAGAACGAGCGGCGGTACTTTTATTCCCAGACGGCATGAAAATCCGCGAGGGAGACGGACCCGGATCGAAAATAATAATCCCACCTTTAGCCAGTAGTCCGTCGGATTTTCGGATGAAAGAGTGCAGGATTAAAAATGGCAGGATCCAATGCTAAAGCTGTCAGCGGCCGAAATCAATCGAATCCCGGGGTTGCACCGGCGAATCGCGGTCGCGGTGTTATCGGCCTCGCCGTTGGAGGCCTAGGTCGCCTCGGCAATCACGGTAAAAAACATTCGTACCTGCAACAGCCTTTTTTGTCCACGAATGTCCGGGATTTTTTGTTATTCATTTAGAAAACGTATTTCTAAAATTGATAAAAAATTTTATACAATGAACAAATATTTTTTGTAAAATTTACATTTTTTGTAAAATTTACATTTTTTTGTAAAATTCATTCATTTCATTCATTTCATTCATTTCATTTTTTGTAAAATGAATTTTTTTGTTGTTGTAAAATTAACAAGAAAATAATTGTGCACGTTTGTAGACAAGTATTTGTTTGTATCGGATGTATGATTTGCGTAGGCATTTGATTATTCCTACACGAGAATCAGCAGCAGCTTTTTAACTCTCTCTCCCTTAAAACGGTGCAACATTCTCGTCGCGATTACTGGGCGAAAGCGTGGTCGTGGCCAGCAAAACCGCTTTTAAGCTCGCGCGAGGGGACTTTGTTATTTTTCGCGTGCTCTCCGCCCACAACTGTGCGCTGCACCGTTAATGGCGTGGGCTTCGTCGCGTGACTCTGGATCACGGAAAACAATCGATGAATCGCATCAGATAACGCTGCAAAGCTGGCGATTTCCCTTTAAAAAAAAAAAGTTTTTTTGTACCGGACGAATTTATTATTTTCCACAAAATCGGACCAAAAACTGAGTTCTGAGATCGGCGAGCAAGATGCTCCGAGATTCTCTGCTGCTGGTTCTCCAGCATTTTCCTCCAGTGCAGGATTTTCACGTACAGCGTATCGAATCTTGCAGTTTATAAGCGACAAGGAAAACAGGAGCAACGGGAAGCAGCTCGCCGAAGAGCCAAAACTACATCCGCGAAAGCTCTCTCAATCCGGCTGCAACAGCTGAAATTTAGTCCGTACCGAACAGTCTCGCCGGAGCGAAGCTTCTCAACAACTGATATACCATCGAATATTGATCGGTCTGCCGATGCGGGCTGGGACACAGCTGGCCGGACGTCCTATACCCCGTTCGACGACTCTCGCACCGACGTCGTCGACGTTCGAACTTCGTGTGTCACACACACACATACGTACATTTCACCTATATCTACCGTACAACATCGCCCACCCGTTCGTTCACCAAGTTTCCTACAGTTTAAACCTCACTTTGCACTTTCACCTTCCGAGCTATTTGCGAGAAATGCTCTACCCCTCTCGGACCTTGAATTACAATTTATGGAGCAGAGTCGCTTGTATGTTTTAATCCGATAACCCCCGTCGCTGCATGGCTTTCTTGTGTATTCAACCCTATATTTATTGTGTTATCTTTTACCCCCGCAGAGCGCTTTAATAAAATGTAAACAAAAAAAGAATTCTTATCTCGAAGAGAAAAATGAAGAGTCGTGGTATTACAGGGCTGCGCAATTATTAACAGGTAAAAGTGAGTGGCGCGAAGCTCCGTCTGCGGTCACGATGATAAATCGCCGAGGGTGTTCGAGCAAGGTGAGGGTGTATCCTCCCTCAACCTTTCGCCCTCCCTTCTTACAATTAACAACGCCAGTCGACCTTGTTACTTTGTACCCCGCGATCGTTCACTCTCTCGAAATGTCAGACTGATACAGATACCACCGCCCGTGACCCCGACCAACCGCCCGACGAATCGATTTCCACGGGAGGAAACGCCCGTCTTTCGGTTTCGAGAGACTGCCCGACCGTCTCTCATACCCTGGTTCGTCGAGGTGTACCGGAGTCGTTGATGTACAGTCTCACCCACTGTACTACACAACACGCCGACATTATATTTCGAGTCCGAGTGCGTATAGCACTCCGCACCGAGAACCATGTCGGCGAGTTCTAAAGTTATGCAAGCAGGTCAGTCGAGTCCGATGCCCGTCAATCTCTCTCTCCCCTAATACCGACACGCATACAGGATGATTCATTTTTCATTCACGCAGCTCGAATCTATCTTGATTGAATAAAAAATCTCACGATTGTGTTTTACCTTTCCCAATGTGACTTCAATAGTCTATCAGCCCTTTAAAAGGTGGGTGCGCCATAATCCATTGCGCGAACAATTTTGCTCTAAACATCCGCAATAAACGATTCCGAAGTGGTAATTACTGCTATCGGTAATCCTTTCGCTATTGCTATGTGGTTGTTTTCTGAAGCTAGGAACGACATTATTTGCTTTCAGATGTATTCTGAACAGCTATGCACATCGTGTATAGAATCGAGCGTTTTTCCCAGCTTTGTAGGCTCTACCTGTAAGTTGTGAATATCCGCATTAAACGATTCCAAAGAAGGAACTATTGCTATGGATGTCGCTGGTGATATGTGGTTGATTTCTGACGCTAGGAACGGCAGTATTTGCTTTCAGACCTTTTCTGAATAGTTCTGTACCTCTTGAATAGAATCGTGCGTGCCTTCCAGCTACCTGTAGACTCCAAACATCAGCAATAAACGATTCCGAAATGCAAAGGATTGCCATCGTTATCGCTATTGTTATTGCTATGTGGTTCTTTTTGAACGCTTGGAACGGCACTATTTGCTTTCAGGCGTATTTTGAACAACTCTGCACCTCATGCATAGAATCATGCGTTTCTCCCAGCAACCTGTAGACTCTAAACATCCGCAATTAGCGTTTCCAAAGTCGGAACTATTGCTATTGCACTCGCTGTTGCTATGTGGTTGATCTCTGACGCTAGGAAAGGCAGTATTTGCTTTCAGATATATTCTGAATAGTTCGGTACCTCTTGCATAGAATCGTGCATGCCTTTCAGCTACCTGTAGACTCTAAACATCCGCAATCAGCGATTCCACAGTAGGAACTATTGCTATCGCTGTGCGGTTGTTTTCTGACGCTAGGAGCGGCACTATTTGTTTTCAGGCGTATTCTGAAAAACTCTGCACCTCATGCATAGAATCATGTGTTTCTCCCAGCAACCGATGTGGTTGTTTTCTGACGCTAGGAGCAGTATTTGCTTTCAGACGTATTCTGAATAGCTCTGTACCTCTTGCATAGAGTCGTGCGTGTCCCCCAGCCGCACTGTATAGTCTCCGGCCGCTGGTGTCTGCGAACTCGTAGCATGTAGCAAACCTATATGTTTCCGAGTTTGCGCACACTTCTCCATTCGCCCGTGCCTAGCAATCCTCGTGCGCGTGTGTGCGTGTGCGCGTCTATGTGCACAACGTGGCCGTCGCATTTGCGTATCGAAGCCAGTAGCAGCAGCGGCGGCGACACAGAGAGCGGGAGAGGGAGCCGACGAGAGAGGATTGTCGGTGTGCGCGAAGCAAGGGTTTATGCAAAGCCTCTCTCCACCGGTCGATAGCAGTCGGCCACCCTCGCAGGTTTCGGGCTCTTGCCAACCAGTGCGTTTCCCCGACGTTGACGTGGGCGTCGCGTTGATGCTCTTCAACGTTTTCTCCCCACCGGGCCGCGTCTCTATGCGTCTATCTCTCGACTCGTAAAACTTTACTGTTATTACACTATTCCCTCTGTCTCCGGCTCGGCCGCTTCGTCCCGTCGTTTTCGTTCATCTTGTCCCTCGAAGAGAGTACGCGCAGCGGGAAGAAAATATGTGGAAACTTTTGATGAGAAAGGCAAGGGTCTTTGAACACGACCGAGAGAAAAGAATTGATCAATCGCGTCGGCTTGAAAATAAATGGCAGAGCAGAATCGGAGTTGTCTTCCAGTCGGAGAAGTACCGAATAATGCTGTCCTTGGACTATCCGAGTTTCGGATGCTGCGGACGGAAGATTTAAATGATTTCTTATTTCCCAACTCACGGTGTCTTCCATTGTGCTGGAACTTTGGCGGGAACCGTGACGAAAACTTCGATGCGGGCTCTTGGACACACGAAATGCTCGTGTAACCGTTGTTCATGTTCGGATTGTCTGATTCACGAATCCTTGACCGAAATCTAACTCCCATCGCTCTACCCTCATGCTCGAGGTCCCGCACATTCTCAGGTGGAGCAAACGGAGGCACGACGGTCGGCCCAGGAACACACAAGAGCGTGTCATCGGGCTAATGAAAAAATGATATACGGTCCACACTGCGAGCCTCATCTTTGTAACTTATTCGTCGGTGTATCTGTAGCGTAGAGCGGGGCAAAATGGGGCAACGGAGCAAAACGGGGTTTTTGGGCAAAACGTCATTTTCCAATAATTTTTGGATGCCCGAATTCGCCCCATCGATGCATCAGGCTTTTTCTGCCCCGTTTTGCCAGCTTGTCCGATCCAAAAATGATTGGAAAATTTAGTTTTGCCCAAAAACCCCGTTTTGCCCCGCTCTCCCCTACGTCCCTCCAAGACCGAGCTCAGAATTATGTACAGGAAAAATTCAACAACAAAAATGAACTGTGCATTAGTTCATAAATTTGCCGTTATTAATTTTCCTTCGCTGCGGTGAGCAGTTTATCGTCGGAGAACTTCGAAAGGGCAAGGATGAAGGGAAGATCGTAAGCGTAAGCTTTCGAGGTGTCGCATTCCAAAAAGGTCGTAATCCACCCTGGCACCGGGCCGAAGGAAGGTATAGAGGAGATGATCGCTCGCATTCTCGTATGCTTCCCCCTCTTCTACGATTCCCCGTGGAACCACTTATCTCGTCGCGTTGTACACTATATTATAGCCCATCCTCCTACCCACCGTGAGATCTTGGCGAACGGTGCAACGAACCGTGCGCCCATTTATTTATAGCATATCTCTCGCACCCTTGCTGACGCCCGATCGATCCCTCGGGAACCCCGAAGGTGATGGAGCAAGAAAATAAATAGCTAAAGAACAAACTCACCCAAAAGCGACGACGACCATTGATCTGGAGATTGAAACATCTCTTGTAACCGAGCGATATTTGAGTTATCCGCTCGATAAGCAACCTCACAGTGTTTCGATGATTGCCTCAACCGGGGAAAGAGTAAATGTTGAAAAAGGTCCGACTACTCAGGATCCTTCGTGAACGCTATGACGGATTGTCCGCTCTTCGCGCAAAAAAAAAAAGAAAAATATTGCACAGGCGGGCGAGAGGTTACGATAGGTTAACGCGAACGATAGAGACGACATATTGAACATATGCGTTGACCCCTCCCGCGCGAGCCAACCCGGCAGGTAATATTTCACTCCCGATATGCTCGAACGATCCTCTCGCAGTCCCCGCGATCGGTGCAACGATCGCTGTGCAGCCAACACACATATATTTTTTTTATCCATCCGGGGGAATGCCCCTCATTGATCACTCACGCACGTATTATCTTCCGATTGGCGAAGTGTGCGCTCGCCTGCTGCGGCAGGAACGAAAATTTATTTGCGTTCGCGTCCCCTTTATGTTTTGCAACAAGGGGAGTTCCACACTGGGTCGAGGACAATTATAATTACGCAGACGGAATGTGTAATGCCGCGGAGAGATCGCACTGCGAGGAGGGACTGACTCATCGAGCGGATCCGGAGCAGTGTGCGAATTACCGCTCTCTGGGTTAATCGAACACACTCGCGTCCGGTCGGAATATCCACACACGCACACACATGCACGTAAGAGAGACCGCGGCAAAACGGACCATATTTACCAATTTTTTGCGGGAATTACCATAAAAGGAAAGTCTGAATCGGAGGAAACGATCTCGATTTGCGCCGGCGTTCCGTTTTGCCCCGCTCTGCCCTATCCGAAGCTACAAGTCCGCAATTAAAGGTACAAAAACATATATAAGAAAATCATTATTTTATGTTTCGCATGAGCGGGCAAGCATCGACACCCTCGGTTAAAGTGTCCTTCGACATTAATTCGACGTAATTAAATCAAAGAAATGCTTTCGCCGATCTACAAGCTCACCGCACAACGCGGGCTGTCTTCGAGGAACCCTTATCTCTCGTGCTCGTTTTGCAAGTGGATAATTTATTAAACTCGAAGAAAAAAAAGGCTGCGTGCGGCGGGCCGACTGGATCGTACTTAAAACGACGAAGGAGGATACGGCGAGTGACCCAAATAAAACCAGATCGAACCGATCGTTCGCTCGGAATTCTTTTTATTCGTAATTCCTTGTTTTTTTTCTCGCCGCCGGCCCGAACTTCCTTCGGTTCGTTCCTCCGCGTCGATTAATCAGCTTTCTCCCGTATAAATTGACGATACAACCGTTCTCACGACGCAGCCGTCTCGACTGATGACGGTCGTCGGCGATCGGCCTTTAGCGTGTTACACGCCGAAAAAGTCATCCTCGCTACTTTCACTCTCGTAAGCTTCGTAATCTCTTTTTTCACCCTCGTCCACGCTTCCATACCGAGTATGCGATTCGCCCGACCAGAAACGAGACTTTAAAGAGGCAGAAAAAAAGAAAAGCTATAAAGTTCGATGCACCCAGAAAAAAAATTTATTTGTCGGCCACCGTTTATTAAGATTAAGATCAAGTAAAATATTTATTTCATTTAAGTAAATAGTTACTTAAATGAAATAAATATTTATTTTAATTAAGTAAATATTTTGCTTAATCTTAATAAACGGTGGCCGCCAAATAAATTTATTTTCTGGGTGTGGAAACGTGTCCATTTCGAGCCTAAACGAGAGATGCATATTCTACGAGTTAATGGACGAGCGTAGATGGTAGTCGGGCCGTACGGCAACATCGGCGAACGAAATGTCAGGGTTGAGTCCTCGCGTAATGACCTGGTTATTGGCTGCTGATGGCGTCGGCGGCGCGTCGCTGTGCGGCCGGGGAAAACAGTGTGCACCGAGTGCCCACACTCCTCGGTGCACATGCTCTACACGCCATTTTGAGCAGGACAATGTACCGATATAGCGCATCTCTGTGCGACAGTGTCAACACGGCGCTCGAAAAACAAATGTCCAAAGTGTACCGACAGGCTCTCCTCGCCGCGGTGTTAACAGACGGGACAAAAGGGTTGCCGTAACGAGAGAGGCCCTCGCAGGCTCGTCCGATGTCACCGGTCGAGCAAGCCGGCAACCCCCGAGTGTCTATACTCGGCTCGTAGGAAATTAGAAAAAAAAAAACCCCCGAAGAGAAGCAAACAAGCGACGCGACAGAGCGTTCACCACTGGGCAAGTTCGAGAGGACAGGGTTTGCACGGCACTGTGATGATACGGTGGATCGTGGCAGGGTGTACACTGCGCCCTACCTGCGCCTCTGCGTCGGGATTAACATTATTAATTTTATCGTCTAATTATAGCGGGCGTCAGACCGTTACGACCCTGAAGTATAATACGTAAAGAGGGGGTTCGAGATGAGCGAGCGAAAGGGGTGACACGCACGCGTCTCTTGGTCAACCTTTCAGCGGCGCTCTCGGGCCCCGACACAGGTGCGGGGGGTTGATTATTCGAGCGGTTGTACACTCATTAACCGGCGATCTACACACGACCCATCCCCCTTCGGAGACCGAGACGGACGGGGGTGAGGAACGAGGGTGACGCCAGGGGACTGCGAGCACGCCAATGAATTACGCGTTTTTAACGTCCGGCCGACTTGACGGAATTTCGGATGAGCGGCAATAAAGTTAATAACAATGATGCAATAATATCATTAAAATAAACATATTTGCACGGTGAAAAATTCTCGTTCGCAGAGGTGTACAATTTCTTTTAGGGCAGATTTTACTTTTTTTTAATAAAAAAAAACTATTGAAGTTTGTGGATGAGAAATGTTTGTCGCATTTCCAAACATTTTTAGCATGTGCCTTTCCGTTGCTTCTGGCAGCTGCACTGGCAACAGGACTGTGCATAACCGAAGAGAACATTAGTCACCGTGCTCCTCGATATCCGCGCGATCGGAAACAATTAGTAACGCGGATTGAGAAATAAATTTTCATTAATCGATATTCCATAATTCCCACGCCACTTCCCGAACGGTAAATCACGACAGATATAATAACGAGTTTCTCCAGTGTCCGTGGCCCGTTCCTTATATTTTTATCGTCTTCGTTTATCGGCGGTTATTTATAGATTTTTCAATATTGCGCACGCAACGGTACGAGATAATCGAGCGTCGATGCGCACGCGCACTCGGGATGCGCGCAAGATTGTCCGTGCCGCGAGCGATTCGATTCTTCTCGCTCGCTCGAGGAAACAGGCATTGTTTTATTATATTTGTCAAGTGGCCGTCGGGAGCGCGGCCTTGGACGCGAAAGTCTCGCGATGATAAAAGTTCAAGGCAAACATCGCGATCTCGCCGGGCTCGGATCAGCGGAAATTTAACTCATTGCGCTCCACAGCGGCCGGAGCATCCGGAGCTCTCTCGTCGTCCTGTCGTACCTGTTGGACGCGCTGTTTTGTACACAATTTGCACGCTCACCGCCCCACACTATATATCTCTGTAAACTGACACAGTTACCTACAATAGAATGAAGTTTTCCTATTAACCCTACAATTCATCTACGAGGTGAAAATTGAAAACAAAATGCGTTTTTTCTCCAATTTCCATAGAACTTAGAAGAAATCCGTGGCATGGAAACCCACTCATGAATTAGGAAGTAGAAAAAATTATACACGAGGTGCAGAGCTGCTGTTATATTTTATTATTAATTCATAAACAAACACCGTGCGTGCAATGGAGTCATTATTACAGCAGAGTGAAAAACAAAAAAACATAAAAAATTGTGCACTCTGACAGCAGCGGACGTGCAGTCGCACAACTGATTATGTCTTCGACCTCAATCGCGGGTTCGCGCCAGCTCATCGCATAAAAAAAAATAATAATAACGACGAATAATGACGACGTCCCAACGTGGTGTCGCGAGCGAGGGATATCGAGACAGGCGCGTAGTGGGCTAAAACTCGTATACTATTATTAGTGTCAATGGTATACACAGCCCGGGGCATAAATGCAAGCATGTCTCTGTAACCGAGTTGCGAAGTGCTGGAGCACATTACGAGTTAAGGATAAGCGTATAGAATCGGTATATGCATAGTCGAATATAAGTAGACGACGTACTGGTCGCGAGCGTCGCGGCGCTTAGGGGGCATCGGGAGATTGCGAGGGGGGAGGAGGAGGGGGGGGGGGAGTGCATCGAGAGGTGAGGAGCGGAGGAGCGCAGTGGACCGGCGGAAAATTGCAATGTCCAGCGCGAGCGAGCGAAGGAACGAGCGACCACAGTTCAAGGCCTGAGAGTCGGTGTCGCACATGTACGCGTTCACCGACGAAACTTTTACAAGCAAAATTTAATAAGAGTATGTGTGAGGGAGTGGGGGGCGCGAGAGGGGGCCGGGGGGTGGGGGGTGGAAGCGGGGATAGAAGGATCGCATGTTACCACTATAATGCAGTAGTTGACTGCACTATCGACCGCTCGGTGTGCAGCCGCTGTGAGAACGTCGTTTTGCAGCACCAGCCGCGCGGCAGCAGTGTGTCGGCGGAGAATGACGTCATACCGTCACTAATGCCCGAGTTATATAAACCTTCATGCAGGCCAGCATGCGTGCTTGAACCCACCGTGCTCGGTTATCCCCCCGCTGATGGGATGTTAAAAGTAGGAGAGCGAGAGAGGGAGCGAGAGAGTCACGACCCTGCATGAATGCATTGCCGCGTATGGTTATATATCGTGCATCATCCAGTATATCTATGCAGACTGTTTGTGTAGTACTATATGGGCTATATGCGCGTGTTTATGCTGCATCGCGGATCCGGAGAGTAAACTCGATGAGACAGGAAGGGGACTCGCTGAGGCGAATGTTTTAGGTGAAATTACGACGAAGGTGGGGGTGACGGACGATGAGACTTTATTGCAGGTGGGAATCAACCGATCAAAGGCGCAAGCCCCCTTTTTTGTGGAGTAATCCTCTATAGGAGTTTTGTTAATTAGCGGTGTTTACTGAGGAGAGCATCGCCGCTCAAAAATTATTAAAGCTACGCTGATAAAAAAAAATACGGTTGAACAAAGTAAAGATTCGGACAGGAACGTTCGATTACCTAACTGGTTGAACAAAATATTTTAGTGCCTCAAAAATATTTTGGTGGTATCATCAAAAAATTGAACTCACCAGTTTTTTTTAGCTGTACCAACAAAATATTTACTTGAACGTTCCTGTCCGAATCTTTAATCGATTCAACTATATTGTCTTATCAGTGTGGTATGCACAAATATAAATATTTGTTCTATATATTGAAAATCATTCATCGGATATAGTCCTGCAACGACGGACTGATAAAACATTATGATTGCCAATTTTTCTAGCCAATTTTTCAAATTTGTGAAATTTTTCAGGCAGTCCATATAATCGAGTTTTGTTAAAAACTGAAGCCGACGAAGGGCCATCGAGACTCTTCTTACTTCGAGATTTTTTTAGACGAATTTTTCGGTTGCGGCTAACCCTCGCGCGCATCAATCTGTATTCCGATAGCAACCGGCTGACATCCGTTGAAATATACCTTGAACAGAAAAAAAGAAAGGTTTTCTTTTTTGAGTCAAAACGAAACGCCGGACTGTGTTCGAATGGAGACTTTGCCCGTTTCCCGCTGTCTTTGTCTCGACGCGGATTTGAACAATATGCGATTTGAATATAAACGAGGAGCTTCCCGTTGTCGTCGGCGGTTTCGTGTGTAGCCTCTCCGCGGCTTCCTTGTCTATACAGAAGAGGCGCCTTGGCCGGCGCGGGGCCGTTCGCCGACCGGAGATCCGCTCTTTGAGATCAAAGAGACGGTCAGAACGAGCACGCTAGACTCTCTCGAGCCGATTGTGATAAAGCGTAATTGGCCGATCCACCGTAATGTCACGGATTCGAGCCAAGTTCGTCGGGCGCGTTATACCTCAGTCTCAGTTTACCAACTCAGAATCGGAAAGTCTGGCTTGAACCTCGTAGGAAAACCCTCCGAAAACCGATTATAGAATTGGCTTGGCATCAGATTAATTTCTCGGAGACTGTGTAATTCATGTTGTCTCGTCGCGTTATTCTCGTATCCGTGCGAGCAATTTTTTTTCGACAATCGTGTTCTTAGCGGAATCCGTTTTACCGGCTGAGAGAACAACTTGCGCCTGTAGAGTTCCACTGACCGACATAGACTGACATGGTTTGTCTCATATTAAATTAAAAAGCTGAACAAACCACAGTCCGTTGGTAATTTATACTTAAGAATTCTAATATGATTTTACGAAACTTCATTGCTTATTAATTTTTTTACCGAAGTTTCCGCAACTTGTTACTCGAAGGAGTGACGATGGCGCCATCGGTAGGCCAATCGCGCAGATTCTCATATTCGTCTTCTCGACAGAATTCTGTTTTGCCTTCAGCCGATAAAGAGGTCGTCTTTCCGACCTCCCCGACGAATATTAAATATTACTCATAGTTGAAAAAGTAATACAAACTTTTCAGGAATTAAATTTAGAAAAAATCGTCGTTCAAGGATCGTAGTTAAAATATATTTCCAATTATTCTTTCAATGGCAGCACATCGCGGCTCACCGTGCGCAGATTCCTACATGTGCATCCACGCCGGCGAGCCTCTCACACAAACTCGCACATTCATAAATACAATATTCGCGCATTCGAACGAAAAAAAAAAAAACAAAAAAAAATATTAATAATAGGTGTACGATCTAACATATATATGTATGCTCTGGAACGATCGCGTCACGTATAAAACTCACGTATACAAAACACTGTACTCGCGATGGAGTAAAAAGCAATCGAGAGATTAGCATCGGACGATCAACTTTCTCAATCTCCCTCCTCGACTTTACACTTATCATCTCCATCGATACATAAATGATAATTCGAGACGTTTCGCCGACACGCTTTTTTGCCTGACCGTGAAGCTTCGTTGTAACAGAATATGGAATACGAAACCGCGTGTGGACTCGCCCGTTCGGCAATAATTTGCGGTACTCGAGCTTTCCCATATTCCATACGAATTATTTTGGTTTTGATTTACATTGAGCGTTGACGATCGACACGCGACCCCTTGACTCTTACGGTAAATTAATTACACGACAAAAAAAAACAAACAAACAAACCATTGTACATCGATCGGAATCGCTCTCAAAATCTTTCATGCACAATTAACTATATAGACTGGTTTACCTCTGCTGTAATATGCATTGACGTACAAAATTATTGCTTGTATCCGCAGAGGCTTACGGAACTCGGATATGTGTTTTTCTTGTGATTATAAAAATATTATTTCTATAGTCCATCTAATTTTTTTCGCTCGGATCACTCGAGCCGCGAAACGAGACGGTGGTTCGTTCGGCCGAGCCGCTTCACGAGATTATCCTAGTCCCTCCGAGTAGTTCGATCTCTCATCGACGCGCCATCGTTGTCGACAAGAACATTCTCCAATGTCCGTTGAAACCGTTCATTCTTCGTCAGCCCGAATAGATCGCTACCCGAGTCAAAATTATCAATAGAACGACACACGACGGAAGAATATAACGAGCGATGCTGTTGATGAATCGACTGAATGGTTGACCCGTGCTCACAGATCGATCAATTGTTCATCGAGCAAAATTCTTAGCGATTCTCCATTACGGGTACCTCGGATCAGTGAGATATCTGCCAGGCGTCGGATGATGAAGATTGTGCTGGGATCGGCTGCGTCTGTAGTCCCTCGGCGAGTGGTTGCTCCGCAGTTCGAGAAAACCCGGATGACCGGTGTAAGGAACGACCCTGAAGCCCCGAGGATCGAGAGTCCTCGGTCCTTCGATGATGACTCCAGCGCCAGGATAGTCCGGAGGCGGTGCCGGACCGACCTGAAACTGCGACAGGTTCTGCAGCATCCCGACCGATCGTCTCCAGCCCTCGTATCTCCTCAGCGTCTCCTCCTTGGCCTCCTCGCTCTGCTGGCGCCTCCTGCTCTGCGACGAACCGCTCTCCGTCGAGTTGCTGTCCTCGCTCGTGCCCAAGCCCGGATCCCTGTCCTCGAGAACCGCGAGGCTCGTCGCCGGACTGCCCTGCAGCGACTTCACGACGCCGGGTGCGTGATAGAAGAGCGTCGGATGGGGAATGACGTAAGGAATCGGCAGTTTCGATACCTCGCAATTCTCCAGAGCCTTTCTTCTCGCGGCCTTCTCCTCTGCCTTGTCGTGATCGGTGCAAGAACCCGGCCCGAAGATCGACAGCAAAACCGGCAGAAGGAAGAGACCGTGCATTGCCCCTATGAAGATGACGAGGAAGACCATCTTGAAGAAAACGAGGAATATGTAGGTCCCGGCAAGCAGAAGCGCACCCAGACCGAGTATGGTCGAAGCGGCGCCCTGGACGATCGGCAAGCCGAGACTGTACAGGCACTCCTTGACGCGGTCCTCGGGTCTCGTCTTCTTCGAGCTCATGTACGCGTAGCATATGTGAGCGGTGAAGTCGACGCTGAAACCTATGCACATTATCAGGTTTATCATCGATATGCTGTCGAGGTTGACGTCCCAGAGAGCCATGTAACCGGCGACACCGAGCTCGATGGAGACGATGCAGAATGCGACCCACAGACAGCAGAGAACGTTCGGTATGAAGATGAACGATATCAGCATCATTATGAGCGCGCCGAAGATCATGCACTGGATGCTCGTCGGTCTGACTAGCTCGAATTGATCGAAGAACACGAAGTAAGGGTGGAAGACACTGGCGTTCAGGGGCGACGCGTCGCATATTCGCCGCAACTCCTTGACCATCTCTTTTTCCTGATTGGTGCCGCTTATGTTGACGGCCTGAATGAGGAATCTGCTGGCTATTATGTGCTCGTTCTTCTTGTCGAATTTTACGTCGAGGGAGAACGGGCTGGTCGGGAAGAGCCAAGTGTCCTTCAGGGTTTTTATGAAACTCTTCTCGGTGTTGATCGTCACGTTGAGGTAGTCCTCGTTTCGGGATATGTAACTGAGGAAGGTGCGAAGCCAACTCTCCGTCGCGAGCTCGCTGCTGCTTATGTAGACGGTCGATGTGAGGCTGTTCGTCAGATTTTCCATCTGCTTCTGTATCACCGGATTGCTGTAGTCGTACTCTCCGCTCACGATCACCTGGGAATTTGAAGAAGTGAAATAGTTTTGTACCGAGCTTGTGCGCTTTACGCAACGCGACTCTTTTCGCGGAAAGGCGATTCGATGTTTCCGCGAACGATGCATCGGGCATTGCCGACTTATTCGACGATCACCGAGTGCATTGTCGAACACGAACAGCGTGAATTTTATATTCTCACGAACAGCTATTTTTCTCACGCAATTACCGAGTCATCGACTGTCGTATTGTCTCCCCGTGAGAGACACGGAAATTGACGGAACGAATGTGGCAGAGAAGGAAGAAAAAAAAAGAATTTCCTTTCGTGTTCGATGCAAATTACACGGGGTTTCCGGTCCCCGGTGTAATTGACGTTAAGTATTTGTTATTTTAATTTCCGCGTATACAATCGGCAATTCGTCGTGTTTTATTCGATGCTAGGTCGGCTAGATAAATTAGCTAAGGTAATCGGTGCTGGTGTATCACTCAGCGAAGTTTCGATCGATTACCTAGAGCTCTAAGGCCGAGATTTTGATTCGTCATAATTGTTTGTCCGACGGCGCGAGTCACCGGTGTTGCGCAACGGAGCCGTCGGGCCTTTTCTGAAATTTCTGTACGGCGGAGAAAGTTGTTTGCACAGAATTTACGCGACCGGGGAACACGTGACATAATTCCGCGCCTCTATCGAGCGAAGAGTCCGGGACGCTCGGACATTCTTCCTTTTTGACTCGAACGCTATTAGTTTCAATAATTAAATTACATTTTTTCACTATATGTTTGCTCCGTTTGTTTGTCTCAGTGTATCGAGGAAAAACACTTAAGGAGGGAGTCTCGCTGGGCGCTGACTTCGCATAAGTTCGACAACAATAAGAGAAAATTGCAAGTACTTCTTGATGGTGTGAAAATCTGAAAAAAATCATGTATACTAAAGGTACTAACAAGATTAATTTTGCATCATAATAATTGCAAAATGTTATTAACAAATTCATCAAAAAATTAATTGGTTAACAAATTACCCGGCAACAAAACTTTTTTTTAATGAAAATGATTCGTTT